>BDMV01000009.1:35491775-35606494 GCA_008326285.1 Oryza officinalis | reverse complement strand
ATTGAGGGCGAAGAACCTCACTTAGCGCCCCCGGCCGAACCTGCAAAGGGGGGCCCGCGCAGTCTCCCGGTGAGGAGTTTCACGCTCCGTCAAAGTTAGATAAATATCCTTGTTGATTTGATCTCAGGCTTAGTATAGGAGGCTTTGGTCTTACTTTTGGCTGAAGTACATTATTAAAGAAGGTTAAGGGTAATTTTTGGTTAGGTGATAAAGACAGCTAAATGCTAAGCTTAAATTCAGTTCCTAGAGACCAAGTCTGAAACGGTTATTTTATAAGGGTCTTACATGCATAATAAGGTGATGTTAACTTATAAATTTTCTTTCACTAAGCNAATATCCTTGTTGATTTGATCTCAGGCTTAGTATAGGAGGCTTTGGTCTTACTTTTGGCTGAAGTACATTATTAAAGAAGGTTAAGGGTAATTTTTGGTTAGGTGATAAAGACAGCTAAATGCTAAGCTTAAATTCAGTTTCCTAGAGACCAAGTCTGAAACGGTTATTTTATAAGGGTCTTACATTGCATAATAAGGGTGATGTTAACTTATAAATTTTCTTTCACTAAAGCCTATTGTTTGTAGATGAAGTATTCATATACCTATTGGACAAAATGGATTTTCATTAAAAGCATTTATTTAATTTGGGTAATAGAGTAAAGTTTGTCATAGTTTATAGTTAACCTCTAGAACTTGTTTTAGGGGATTTTTATTGAGATACTAATTTAAGTGATAAATCCAAAACAAAAATATTGTAATCTAAGTATGTGATATATTGTAATTGAGAGTATTTCCAAGATTTTAGATTGTACCATTTATTTTTAGCATTTTTCTATTAGCCATCTTAATGCATATATGAACTCTATTATGCAAAATGCATTTGTCCTATGCAAGAAAATACAAAAACACTTAAAGTGACCCAAAACACACAAGATCAATCATGCATTTCATCCCATACCATGTTTATGCTTTTCTAAAGATTATTTTCCATTGATATGGCGGGGTTTAATTTCGTAAAGGGCATATGCATTTTGTTCAAAAATAAAATGGATTTACCAAGTTGACATGTGTAACCAAAAGGCTTTTAGTTTGGGAACATGAGACCATCAGATGTATTTAGATAATTTGTTATATCGCCGTTATTAATGGATTGGCGACAGATGGTGAGAGCTTGCATATGAAAATTCAAAGTATTGTTAGGGTTAATTTAGCCATAACATTTGGGGTTGCTAAATATATAGATGTGATCAAGTGTCTTATTGGACAGAATCGTAGTAATGCGTTTATCAAAAGATTATATACAGGACTTTTCCTATAAGCATGGAGTTAGGAGTTGGATGGATGGTACTAACTTCTCACTAGTGGAGAAGGGGTTTTTAACCCCGGTTCGTAACCCCATGTAATCCCGGTTATGCAACCAGAACTACGAATCCGGGACTAAAGATGCCCATCTTTAGTCCCGGGTGAAATAACCGGGACTAAAGATGGCTGCGCCACGTAGCTGGCTCAGCCATCTTTAGTCCCGGTTGGTGTTATCAACCGGGACTAATGATATTTTTTTAAAAAAAAACATTTGCTGGTTCTGCCAGCTGCTTGTTTATATATTATGCATATATCTGTATAAATACATATATATGCATAATATATATGTATATATAATATGCGTATATATGTAATATATGTATATATATATATATATATATATCCTACATATAAGCACTCAAGTAAATATATACTTATATTACCGACATATACTCACACACATAAGATAAGTACATGAATGCACATCTGAATATGTACATATATTACAATCTTTCGTTAATTATAATGTTCTATTGTATATTACGAAGAAAGCTAAGACATATTATCCATGGGGAGGATGATCAATAGCTCTTCCATCGTAGTAGAATTCTCCCGCGGGATCTATTATTTGTTCATTGATAAATCTCATCAGTTGTTCTTGGACAGCCTTGATAAATTCTTCGCTGGGTAGGTTTTTCCTCATGTAAATAATCTATCATTTGAAAAAAGATTGAGATATAAGTATATGAAGTCAATAAGAAATCGGGACATAATGTATGAATAATTTTTACGTACTTCCAGATCCCTGTCACTGTTGATTTGCTGTACAAGTGCGTGAGTATATTCGCAGGCGTAGTAGCCGCACAAGTTATTCCCCTTCTCCTGTTTTGCACACTTAAAGAGAAACGACGAGAGATTTAATGTACTAATTTTTTTCTAGAAACAAAGAATGATTAAATATGTTTTGGAGCATGTACTCACCGGAAAATTAAATCTCCTACCAAGTTTTTCTTTCCAAACCCCGCGGACCAATGTACGTAACTTTGGCCATGCCCTATGTATAGTTGGAAGCTATGATTAAATACCGGAGATCTACATAGTACCAATAGCAGTGTTCATAATTAATGACAGTTGAATAGATGGCATTACCTGTCTATCACTTCAAAAACCTTGGTGAAAGTCGACTCTGGTTTATCCATTGAGTCATAGACATGGACTTTGCAAAGTTCAAGGTCGAAGAGGAAAAGGACCCAGTGAAATCTGCAAATTGCGTTAGACGATATATATGTGACGGTATGAGTACGGGGAGGAAGTTGGTACAAATTTGAAAGACAGTTAAAACTCACTCTGTGTTGTAGGGCAATAGTATGTAGGTCTTCTAATGCTGTTGCACCAGGAAATGAACAATATTGTCTTCTGTATCTTTCTCAAAGTCCCATATCATTACGTCATTGACTTTGCGGGGGTCCATGAATCCAATATTGAAAATCCCCTGCCTACGGTACGATTGAATCTCCATTCTACAAAAGATAAAGGAATTTGCATCAGTCAGATCATCACATTCTAACCAGGGAATGGTACATAGAAGGAGCTAAGGAACAAAATAAAGTTTGCTAAAACGATACTTACAAAACCCAGCAGCTGAGAATGGAGACGTCGAGAGCGTCTAGTTGGTATACATCGAACACATTCTCGAAGTTGATCCACAGAACATCATCTCCTTGGTAGTAGTCTGTGTTTCTTATCCTCGCTTCAAACATTATTCTACCTCTGGATGAACGTTCCATATACCATTGATGGAATCGATGCATTTGTGTTGAGAGAGTGTTCACCTCACCAGGCTTGACAAGCGGTTCACCGACTTTAAATTTGTATTTCAAGTCGGCTTCTATCGCCATGGTTATCGGTGTGTCTCCCACCAGTTGCGCCCTGCTTAGACCCGTCTCTTTCATCCATTGCCTCAGCTCCTCTTCACCGGGTGGTAGCAACGGCTCAACCGATTGTTTCCGCTGCTTTCCGAGCTGAGGCACTTCTTTGGCCTTTCCTCTTTGTTTCTTGTATGACTTCGTCACCGACCGGTCATAATCAGAAAGTACAGCCCTCTTGACCGGTTCGCTCATCTTCTGGAAGAACTTCTTAGCAGCCGGATCTATTGGAATCTTCTTTGGTGGTTTCCGTGCCTCGAAGAACGCCTTCACTTCTGCTCGTACGACCTCCTCATTCTCCTCGAGAGTGCGATCGTACGCCCTTTTCTTGAGAGTGGGGAGTTTTGGCTCGTCAAGTCTTGGCTTCTTTCTTGGTGGTGTGGACTTTGACGACGCGGGACGAAGTGGGCACGACTTTTTAGGCCGTGAAGGCAGAGCAGACGATGACGGTGCAGGCAGAGGAGCCGGTGCAAGCGAAGAAGAGGTTGCATGCGGAGGAGACTGTGGTGGAGGAGCCGGTGCAGGCGACGGAGAGGTTGCAGGCGGAGGAGACTGCGGTGGAGGAGCCGGTGCAGGCGGAGGAGAAGGTGCAGGCGGAGGAGAGGGTGAAGGCGGAGGAGACGGAGGAGAAGACGCTGCTGCTCGCCCGGGAAATACGATGTACCGCTTGCACCATAGTATAATGGCGTGGGCCGTGTCTCCTAGTTTCATCTCCCCGTCCCCTCCGGGGATGTCCAGCTCGAGATCGTCAAACCCTCGTTCCACCAATTCAACCTCGACCTTTGAGTACGCAGGTGGAATTGGTCTGCAATGATATGTCCCCGAAGGGTCGACTGGTATGGCCATGCCCGACGCCACCTTCACGAGAATCAAGATTACTTAGTAATTAACAGATGCATGCACCACTGGTTATGCAATTTACAAGACATATATCATTAAACTACGAGCATACCTTGAGTGATATGTTCTTAAAGGGACTGTGCAGCTCACAAGGTGTCCGCCGCGTGATTTCATCTACGGGGTACGATGGGTCGTCGTGAGCTTGCCCTGCTGCACCTTCCATGCCCTGTTCTCCTGCCTGCCCTGTAGATGCACAGCTGCTGCGATTGCCCGAGGGGCTCACCATGATTGGAGGGGCATACGGCTGCACCGTTTGCTCGCTCTGTCGTTCCGCCAGGCGTTGGTCCACCCGTCGTTCGACCTCCTGTTGCATCCGTATTTCCTGTAGGTGGACCCTCTCCTCGAGATGTCTTAATTTGTCCTCCATATCCCTCTTGCTCCTCATCCGACTTTTGTAAGTGTGGCTGTCCTCTTGGAAACCGTATTTCCATGCAACCACGCATTTTCCCCGTGTTCGCCCTATATGCTCGGGATTCTGTAGTGCGAGCGTAAGCTCATCCTTCTCTCTGTCTGGATGGAATGTTCCCTGAGCAGACGCCTCCACTGCTTCCGTGAGTCGGCTAGCTGCTTCGCGGATCGTATCGCCGAATACAAGGGAGCCATCAGTGGGATCGAGCATTCCACCATGAGCATAGTACCAATTTCTTGAACGTTCTGGCCAGTTCGTTGTGGCCGGCTCAATACCCTTTCCAATCAACTCGGCTTCCAGTTCATCCCACTTGGGGATTGCCTTCATATAGCCCCCTGACCCTAGCCGGTGGTGGTACTGCTTCTTAGTGGCATTGGTTTTATTCTTTGCTATTTGTGTTTGCCCATGCTCGGAAGTCTTTTATGCGACAAACGCATCCCAATGATCCCTCAGCTTCGTTAACTTGTCGAAATCAGGTGTCAGCCCCTTCACGACGTATTTCTTGTACAGAGATGACTTGTACTTCTGGAACTGTTCAGCCATTTTCTTCATCGTCCATTCTCTCAGTCTTGGCTGATCTGCCTCAGGGACCGTGAAGGTCTCGAGCATGGTGGTCCACAGCATTGCTTTCTCCGTATCTGGCAGATAACTTTCATCATCCTCTACTGTTCTTGTTTGACGCCAGTGCACTATGCTGATGGGCACGTGATCCCTCACGACCCAACCACTGTGTCCCACAAACTTACGTAGTATACCGGCCGGGGCAACTGGTTCGCCGTCTGGGGCCACTTCAGTAATAATATGCCTGCCCTCTAGCTTCCTTGCGACACCCTGTTGTCCGCGTGCCCTCTTCTCTCCAACGGCCGGTTCCCTTTCACTTTCCTGTTGGTTTGTGCCCTCGTTTTCCTCCTCGTTTAGGTATTGGTTGGGGTCCTCTGGCTCCTCATCCGCCCAATATTGGCTGCTGCCCTCTGTGATCTTGTCCATGAGGATCTGTTCTTCATCGCGATCTGCCATCTGTTTGTAACATTACGAGGTACACATCAACTAACAGTATATTGTTTTACATATAATGACATTGTTGAGACATATGTACAATGACCAGTTAATTCATTGTTATACATGCAACCTACGTGCATATGTCATATATATATACACACACACATCAAGGAATTCATGAAACTTGCTTTAGTTTTGCTTGGAGTTATTTGGGCCACTTAAGCTTGAGCGACGACGGCGGTCAGCACCTATTAGAAAAAAAATTAGACAAAAAATTAAAACACTATTAGAAAATGTACAAAGATGTGCAATATTATATTCAAATTCGCAAACATAACTATTTTTATACCAAATTCGCAAAAATAACTATTGTTATACCAATTCGCAAACATAACTAATTTTATACCAATTCTCGCAGCAACACGTACATAGTTATATGAGGCCTCCATGTATAGTGGACCGTTGCAAACTCACTTAGAAAAATAGTTGAATTAAGTGTTTTTCTTTTTTTCCTATTGTAAAATAGAGAAAATTGGTGAAAATGGAACTAACACACATACATATGAATGAATAAAGACAGAGAAAATATACACATATGAATGAGAGGTAAGCGTTCGTACATACATATAAAAAAGACAGAGAAAATTTTAATTTTAATCATTATTAAATATATACTTTTAGAGGTAATCGTTCCATACATACATATGAATGAATAAAGACAAAGATAGTGATTCAAGATATTGGGTGAACACAACACCTCGCTCTTTCATGGCTACAAACGGATAATTTTCATAACAAATTTTGTCTTGACTCCCCATGCATAGGAGTCAAGACAAAATTTGTTTTGGAAATTATCCATTTGTGTTTAGTCATGAAAGACCGAGTGCTTGTGTTCAGCCAATATCTTGAACCAGTACCTCCTTGGAACGAGCGAACTTCGAGCGAACCAGTACCATCGTTCGTTCGTTTGTTCGTTCGGTCGCTCGTTTGTTTGTTCGTTCGGTCCCTCGTTCGTTGTTTCGGTCGCTCGTTCGTTCGTGCATATGTTCGTTCGCTCGTTCGTGCATAGGTTCGTTCGCTCGTTCGTGCCTAGGTTCGTTCGCTCGTTCGGTCGTTCGCTCGTTCGCTCGTTCAGTCGTTCGTTCACTCGTTCGCTCGTTTGCTCGTTCGTGCATAGGTTCGTTCGCTCGTTCGTTCGTTCGGTCATTCGGTCGTTCGCTCGGTTGTTCGCTCATTCGCTCGTTCAGTCGTTCGTTCGTTCGTTCGCTCGTTCGTTCGTTCAGTCGTTCGTTCGCTCGTTTGCTCGTTCGTTCGCTCATTCGCTCGTTCGGTCAGTCGGTCGTTCGCTTGTTCGGTCTGCATATCGTTCGTTCGTTCACGTTCGTTCATGTCCGTTCACGTTCGTTCTATCGTTAGGTCGTTCGTGCCGCGGCCGTGGTGGTGGCGGCGGCGGCCGTGGTGGTGCAGCCGTGGTGGTGGCGGCGGCCGTGGTGGCGTGGCCGTGGTGGTGGCGCGGCCGTGTTGTGGCGGCAGCCGTGGTGGCGCGGTCGGTGGCGCGGGTACGTGGCATTCATGGCGACGGCGACCGTGGTGGCGCGGGCCGGTGGTGGCGCGGGTACGTGCCATTCATGGCGACGGCGGTGCGGACGGCGCGGCGACGGCGGTGCGGTACGTGGCATTCATGAAAACAGACGGAAGAAAAGATGGAGATCGGCGCAAACCTCGGCTGGGAGGCGCGGTGCGGACGGCAACGACGTACGGCGGCGTAGACGACGAAGACGACGGCGGCGGCAAAGACGGAGGACGTGCGCGCTGAGAGTTGAGAGAGAATGAGAAACGGCTAAGTGTGGATCCAGAGAAGACGATGCGCATAGCTACTGATAGTCGGGATCTTTAGTCCCGGTTGATGGCAGTATTAAAATATCTAATACCATATTACCTATTTAAATAGTTTTAATTTGATATTACATTCCAATAATGATATATAATTAAAATTTGACCAATTTAAATACTATTTGAATAGTATTAAAATATGATTAAATATAAATAATCACATATAAATAACATATGACGTTTCAAATTGATATTACATTCCAATAATTGATATTACTACCTAATACTTTATTACCTATTTAAATAGTTCAAAATTGATATTACATATATAATTGTAGTACTAAAAACACAAACATTACATGGCCTTCAATACATTATAAATAATTTGTATCGTCTATACAACAACCTATGTCACAGTTTTCTCACGTACTTTCTCCTCACTAATGTTCCTTCGCTATGATCGTTGCGTGAGTAAGGGGTGTCATCCTTTGAAAGGAGGATGCTCGGGTCAACCGTCACCGCGAACGGAGGTTGCCCGTCGAACTGATCGTAATCTTCGTCAGTCTTATCCTCGACTCCGACGATTTTCCTTTTACCTGGGAGAACCATGTGGCGCTTTGGCTCGTCGGGTCCTTTACCCTTCTTTGGTTTGCTGGACATGTCCTTCACATAGAAAACCTGTGTGACATCATTGGCTAGGACGAAAGGTTCGTCTGAGTATCCAACCTTGCTTAGGTCAATCGTTGTCATCCCACTGTCATCAATTGTTACACCTCCACCGGTGAGCCTAACCCATTGGCATCGAAACAGAGGTACCTTCAGGGGTCCGTAGTCTAGTTCCCATATGTCCTCGATGACACCGTAATACGTGCTAGTTTGTAACATCCTGAATATTTCGACTTTGGAATACGGAATTAAAAATTCAGAATAACCAAAAATCTTTTTCAAAATACATTCATGCCTGAACTAACTCAATTCGATCTGTCGTTTTTCGTTTACACGTGGGCTAATAGACGAACGTCTGAGGATACGTCGGTATTTGATTTCAAATATTATTTATTCAAGGAGCTATGATTTGCATATGCCAATTATTTTCGAAAAACAAAAACCCTCGGGCATATTTACTTTATAAATAAAGCTATATATCTAAATGTATCACCATTTTGGATAAAACCCATTAAGGGATAGTTTATTAAAACAAATATTGTTCCACTAAAGAAATAGCTTTGATTATTTTCTATGCACCTTTATATAGAGTGATAAGCTTTTGGAAATTATTTGCAAAATATGTCTATTGGTAAAATATTTACTAGAAAACTTAATTGCGAAATATAAATTCCTAATAGGCTATTTTCAGGATATGACCTCCTCAGACAAAGTCTAGTCCTCAGGCATAATTTTAGTTTGCTTGTTTATTGTTTATTTGTGTCTGGAATCTGTGCCAAAAGATCTCGATTAAATCCTTTTACCGAAAAGGTTGTCCTCTGTACAAATTCTATCTCAAACCCCCTTGAAATTTCCAAATTTCATATCCCAAAGAAAATATTCGAACATCCTATTTCTTTGGGCCACATTTCCCTCTGTTAGCCCAACCCATTCCGCAAAACAAGTTCATTTCCACTCCCTCTACCGTGGCCTTCCTGCTGGGCTTCTTCTGGGAAAGTCCATGTTGCCTCCCCGAGCCCTTTCATTCCTATTAGGTTGGTAGTAAAAATAAAGTCTAATTCTTCCCCCATACTATTTTCGGCGACGACGTCGCCGCACGCCGCGCCGCTACGACGAGGCCGCTACGACATCACCGGCTGTCGCCTTCCGCTCCCGTCTCACCGGCGAGCTTGCCGTCCATTCCATACGCATCCTGCCCAACCTCGCACCGCCGCGAGCCATGCAGCAAGCCAGTTGTGCATGCGCATGCATGCAGGCAAGCCAACCACGAGCAGGCACCATGCAACTAGCTAGCTATGCGTATGACTGCATGCAAGCAGCTAGTCGGGCTCAAGCTAGCATGCATGCAACAGCCTATGCACGTACACCGGGCGACGCTCCTATCGAACGACGGTGGCCCCCGCCGTGTTACCGTCGCCGTCTTCCGTTTCGGTAGGTGGCGACGGCAGGCAGCACAGGAGCCAGCCTTGGTCTCCCGAACGGCGATAGTCGATACAGCATGCGCGCCAACCCGCGCGGCCGCTGCAACTACCCCGTCCCTGTCTTCATGGCCATTCAAGACGAGCTCGTGCGGTGAAGCCTATATAAGGGCAACCATAGCCGAATACGCAACCCGTCCCTTTCCATCCTCTCTTCTCCTCCTCCTTGCTTTGTTTCTCCTCAGTCACACCCTTCCGCGCACACGCCGCCATCTCTCCGCTTGCTCCGCCGCGGCCGGCTCCGGCTGGGCCTCAGTTGAGCAAGAGGACGGATAGGCCGCCGCGCCGTCATTTGAACCCGAGAACGACTGACTTATCGAACGACTAATCCCTAACATCTAACCTGCTGACTTCTAACTCACTAACCCGCTGACTTCTAACTCGCTAACCCCTGACACCTAACTTACATTAACCCGCTAACAATTATTCCTTAACACTGTGTGTTCGTTTGTTGTCACCGATCGAACACGTGGTGTGCGAGGACGATCCGCGGGTCGACCGTCCCCAGGCCGTACCTCGATGACCGTAGTTGTACGAGGACCGTCGCCCGGTACGCCGCTACCCGGCTGCCGCAAGGTGAGCTCCTCTCCTGCTCTTCCTCTTGCTNATGCCTTTAGGCTAGCCGGCGAGGCCAGGGTTAGTGTGGTAGGGAGGAGTGGAGGGTCGCGCCGATGAGCTCGATCGGTGCACTTGAGCTCCCGTCCCATGCATGTGGAGAGAAAAAAAAGGAGAGGAGAGGATAAGGTTTACTGTTCATGAACGAATCTTGATGCAATCTAGATCGTCCGAAAAAGTTACTTGAGAACTAGACAACCCCTTGCAAATTTTGTTCCCCTATTGTTCTTTTCAACTAGCCTCTTCGATGCTACCAATGGTGCTTGTGGCGATATGTTGGATTAGAGTTCGGGGTGGTGCCATGAGGGTGACGATGGGAGAAGAGAAGGTTTTCAGGCTTAGATTGATGATTGGGGCAATGTCAGCAAGATGGTGGGTGGTGAGACAGCAATGGCGCCGCCTCGGTCATCGGAACGGAGGAGAACATTGGATTAGTGTTGGTGATAGGTGCATTGTGTCAGTTGTTAGAAGAAGACCGAATACAGCATAGGAGAGGCAGGGCAATGAAATCGGCACCAGATGTGAGGGAGGAGATGATAATGGTGACACGAAGTTGATGAAGATGGGATGGGATGAGGATAAGAAGTAGTGTTTGGCGGTGGTTGTGCCATACAGATAGAGGGAAGAAGATCAGGATGGTTACACATATATATAAAGCAATTCTGATCATTTAAAACTTATTGATACTTACGGAAAATCAATTGACTGATCCCATATATAAATGTATTTTTTGTCAAAATTTACTAGTAGTAGTATTCACATAGTATCAGATCATACTACTAACATTTTTGTATATGTTTGTAGTTTTTAATTGTTGAGATTTAGAATAATTGTACGTCAAAACTTCAATTTGCCCTGTTTTGGTGGGCACAAAGAATCAGACGTGTTCTATCCTGTCAACGCATTTACCTCCAGGAAATCTCACTGACCAATCGAAGAACATTTTTGGAGAAAAAAACGTTCAAAATCCGGTCGTTACAAATTTGGAATCACCGGGCGCCATTCGAAGTGTTAATCAATTGTCGATAGAGCAACGAGCGACGCAGATTTAATTAGAGATACTAACTCACTTTAGACTACAGATAGAGGTTCACGAATAAACTTTAAGAATTGTTTTTTCTTATATATTAATTTTTTATTCAGTATATATAATGTTGCCTAATTGTTTTTTTAAAAAGAATATTGTAATAAATGGTTGTAGCTTTTTTAAAGTAAAGGTCGAGATTTATTCCATTATAAAAAAACTAACTCACTTTGTTTCGAAATGTAAGGTATTTTAGTTCTTTTTGGTCAAATCATTTTAAATTTGATTAAGTTTATACCAGAATATAGTATGTATACTAAATTATTTTTATTAAATTTATCATTAAATATATTTTTATAATATATTTGTTGAACGTTAAAAATTTGGTTAAAGTTTGACTTTGGACAACTGAAATGCTAAACGGAAGGAGTAATTAATAGAGGGGCTAGGGTTTTTTCCTGGCTAGCTTGGTTCAAAAGAAGGGAGAGGAGTGATTCATTTCCTTGGGGTAGCCTGGGGCTCCCTTTATAGGCATCGACCACTGGGCTACTGTGATGGGGTCAACAACTCCAGTGCTCGTGTGTCCCGGTGTGGCCTGTTCCAATTATTGGCGACGAGCAGTATGCTATTGTGGATCCTGTCAATCGAGGTTCCTGTTGTGTTCCTGTGGGTACTGTTGAAATACGGCGGTTCCCGGGTCTTCCGGAGTCCTTGGTCGGTACTGTTTGGGTCGCCGTCCTTGTGGTCGAAGCTTTCGGCTGAGGTCGCACTCCTATCTTCGTAGGTTGCCGAATTCCCAAGTGGTTTTGTTGTGGTCGGCTTACCGTGGCTGTACCGGGTGGGGTCTTAACTTAACACTTGTCGATTCTAATTGTACTCATGTTGGTAATTATCCTTCATCCTGACAACACCGGTATTTGGAAGATTAGAGCAGAATGAGAGAATCCATTGGAAAGGAAGAGATAGAGTTCTTTTAAGAAAGGGCCGCTTAATGGGAAGTTTTAATTGTTCGGGTGATGTGTATCATTTACTTGGTGAACACCTAAAGGAGGGGGAGTGAGTAGTTAACTGCCTAAGAGCTACTACACAACAAAGAAATCAATGCACAAACGATGGGTTGCTGCCCCATATTGCGAAACTCACAATAGGAGGCAGCTTATGCACAATACAACGTCTACGACACACATCTATGGGTATTTAGTCAGTTCAGTTAGTGGTTCATGTGGCCCTAATAAATCAGCTATCTCTTCATCCTTAATCCTTATAGTCTGTATAGGAGTATTTGAAATTAGAGTGGTGAGTAGAGGTTGGATATAAATGAATTTTTCAATATTACTCGAGAAGGAGAAGTAGTAAGAACCTATGGCTTTATCAAAAATAGTTTTTTGCAAATATATGCTTGAGGGTAATAGGCTGCACTAAACCAGTCCTAGGTTTTAAGGGTGTTTACAGGGTCCTTAGGTCCTGCAGTCGTCTTGCTCTGATACCAACCCTGTGAGCCCCCGGTTTTGTATACCGGAAACCCCATGTGTATTACAATACCATTCCCTGGATCAGTAGATGGTACACACATGGCACAGTTGTATATCTCAAGCTGACATCGTCTACAGGTCTTACAATATATTAATAATACAAGGGTAGCCCAAATGGAACCCGAATAGACCAAGCATGGTCGACAGCAACACAAAATACCAAAACAACTAAATGAAGTAGCGGAAGCGAAGCAGCGGCGGTCCATCTTATCCCACACGCATCGACTGGTGAACCTAGGTCCCTATTCCACCGTCCTCGGTAACTCCTTGCCAGCATAGCACATGTACAGGTCGACACCAACACCTTTCTAAAAGATGTAAATAAGCAAGAGTGAGTACCAACCGTACTCAGCAAGCCACCACTACAGAATGCATATAATGTTCATAGGGGTTCAAGGATGGCTTGGTTTATTTGCATAAAGCTAGTTTTCACAAATTATTTCACAAACCCTTCTACTCACCACTCTAATTTCAAATACTCCTATACAGACTATAAGGATTAAGGATGAAGAGATAGCTGATTTATTAGGGCCACATGAACCACTAACCGAACTGACTAAATACCCATAGAGGTGTGTCGTAGACGTTGTATTGTGCATAAGCTGCCTCCTATTGTGAGTTTCGCAATATGGGGCAGCAAACCATCGTTTGTGCATTGATTTCTTTGTTGTGTAGTAGCTCTTAGGCAGTTAACTACTCACTCCCCCTCCTTTAGGTGTTCACCAAGTGAATGATACACATCACCCGAACAAGTAAAACTTCCCATTAAGCAGCCCTTTCTTAAAAGAACTCTATCTCTTCCTTTCCAATGGATTCTCTCATTCTCCTCTACTCTTCCCAATACCAGTGTTGTCGGGATGAAGGATAATCACCAACATGAGTGCACTTAGGATCGACAAGTGTTAAGTTAAGACCCCACCCGGTCTAGCCACAGTAAACCGACCATAACAGAACTACCTGGGAATTCGGCAACCTACGAAGATTGGGATGCGGCCTCAGCCGAAAGCTTCGACCACAAGGATGGAGACCCAAACAGTAACCGACCGTCCAAAGACTCCAGAAGACCCGGGAACCGCCGTATTTCAACAGTACCCACAGGAACACAACAGGAGCCTTGATTGACAGGATCCACAATAGCATACTGCTCGTCGCCAATAATTGGAACAGGCCACACCGGGACACACGAGCACTGGAGTTGCTGACCTCATCATAGTAGCCCCAGTGGTTGGTGCCTATAAAAGGAACCCCAGGCTACCCCAAGGAAATGCACCACTCCTCCTCCTTCTTTCTGAAGCTAGAAAAACCTTAGCCTTATGGCAGACCCCATGGTAACCACAGGGAGTCTTCCTCAGAACAACCCCATGACAACTACAGAGAATCCCCCTCAAGGTGACCCCATGGTAACCACAGATAGTCCTCCTCAGGACAACCCCAATGCATATGCCAAGCAGCTGGAGCACCTACTTCGGCGGCTCGATGCTTTCACCGAACCCATCTACCATAGTGAGCAGATCGTCCGAGGATCCCGGAAGTACTAGAAGATGAAGATTTTTCTCCCCTTTCAGGGAGAAGAAGAAGGAACAACGCTCTCCTTCCAGACACGTCATCCCCGAATCACCCCTGAAGCTGCCTTCCAGGATGTGCTTCGTGAAACCCTTTACCGGTTTTGCAAGATCTCCGCCCCTTTGGGTATAGACCATGACTATGGCTTGCACCCATTCCGCACCGAAGACGACAACCGGTACCACCTCCACGTGACCAGACAGGACCAAGGAACCCGGTGCGCTCTCCTCTCCGAGTTAGCCTGCACTATCGAGAATGCCTATGAGCAGGCACTCGAGGAGCTGGACGAGCTTCAAGACCAGTACACAGACCTGGAAGCCCGCTACCAGCAGCTGAACCACAGGAACACCTCTGCACTGCTCGCACAGGCGAACGTGGCGGCCAACATGATGAAAGCCCGTGAGATGAGCAGAAAACGCGGAAAGTCCCCCCTGGGGATGGATCCACTCTCCCCTGCGCCATCGCCATGAGTAGCGTTAGGTGTGTAAGCCCTGTTAGGCTTTGCACTATTAGGCGTGGTAGCTCCTTTTCCCCCTTTCGCTTGAATTGTACCCCACCTCCTGGAGTTGTACCCCTCTGTATCCTGTTATGAGAATGAATGGAATGAAGCTGTTGGTCCGACATGAGTTCATGGTTTGCAACCGAATATTTTGTTCATAGCTAAAACATCACGCCTTCCTCTGGGAAGCCCGCTGTTGTCAGTATGAGTTATTCCAAGTCCTGGTTAATAAGCACACCTAGCAGAAAGGAGCGACCCCCGTTACCCGAGCAAAAAGCGAAGTAAGCATAGTAAGGAACTGGTAATAAAATCAGTATCCAAGCCCTCATCAACGAGCGGCACTAGACAAACTCAACAAGGACCCGAAGTAACCATGCTCATGACAAAACAGAACAAAGAAAAAGTACATTGGACACTAGGACTGATACATGAGGAAACCCTTGTTAAAGACTGGTAATGCTAACCATACATGCCTACTCTAACATCGCCTTCAGAACGGAAATGAAGATGATGGGCGCCAACACTATGAGGAGGAACACCGCCTCACATAGGTGGTCGGCATACTCGTCCGCAACAAGCACGCGCCACCACCCCCAAAGGATGACCACTGGACGCACCAACCAAGATAAAGTGGCACAAATAGTTGCGCTAACATACCGTAGGCCGGACCATACCCACACCCAGTACAAGGCAATGCACACCCACGACAAGAAGGTCCCTCTTCGATTGGGATGTCCCCGCGCCATCATCACAGCAGCCCCGCCCCCAATGGCGTCGCTTGCCGCCTGCACCGGAGAAGAAGCACGCCACTGCGACTCAACCGCAGCAGTCGCCGACCCCAACCGCCGGCGTAGCTCACCCCTGGCCGCAACGCCCTCGTTCGGAGCACCTTGCACCGCAGCGCCTCCCTCCGCGCCGCCACCGGCACCGTGGTAGCTAGCGCCGCGCTCGCCGCCATCCAGGTCGCTTCCACCGCCGAGCCGCCGCTCCATCTCCTCCCTTAGTTGAGCTACACCACCCTCCACTCACACTCCGCTCGGGGCTACCGCGCAAAGAGGCGTAAAGCAGCCCCCTCTCTCTTCCCCTTTTTATCAAAAGTTGCACGCCTGGCAGAGCAACTACCCAAGTGTACAGGGCGATTGGAAATTTTGGATAGACCGGTGTATTTCGAAACAAGCCGTTGAATATTTGGATGCCCCGGTTAATGGCTATGAACCTCGCAGAGTACACAAGGTACCACTGCGACAACCAGTCGTTGCGCGCTACAACCACTGCCACATGCGCATGCATATGAATCACAAAAAAAAGGATAAAGGTACCGACGCCTGTCCCCAGAAAAAGTGCAAGCTTATCCGCGTGAAAAAGGAGTTTAAAATGGTCAGGACAGTGAACCAGGATGTTCTTCACCAGCCCAGCACCGAACCTGTATAATTTGGAAAATTCATGGTACCTCAGCCTCTGTGTTTCTTCAGAAGTCTCCCGGAGTGCAACCATCCCTCTCTTTTTCTAACCCCTAAGTAATCTCGGGGACGAGATTATTTTAAGGGGGGTAGGTTTGTAACATCCTGAATATTTCGACTTTGGAATACGGAATTAAAAATTCAGAATAACCAAAAATCTTTTTCAAAATACATTCATGCCTGAACTAACTCAATTCGATCTGTCGTTTTTCGTTTACACGTGGGCTAATAGACGAACGTCTGAGGATACGTCGGTATTTGATTTCAAATATTATTTATTCAAGGAGCTATGATTTGCATATGCCAATTATTTTCGAAAAACAAAAACCCTCGGGCATATTTACTTTATAAATAAAGCTATATATCTAAATGTATCACCATTTTGGATAAAACCCATTAAGGGATAGTTTATTAAAACAAATATTGTTCCACTAAAGAAATAGCTTTGATTATTTTCTATGCACCTTTATATAGAGTGATAAGCTTTTGGAAATTATTTGCAAAATAATGTCTATTGGTAAAGTATTTACTAGAAACCTTAATTGCGAAATATAAATTCCTAATAGGCTATTTTCAAGATATGACCTCCTCAGACAAAGTCTAGTCCTCAGGCATAATTTTAGTTTGCTTGTTTATTGTTTATTTGTGTGTGTCTAGAATCTGTGCCAAAAGATCTCGATTAAATCCTTTTACCGAAAAGGTTGTCCTCTGTACAAATTCTATCTCAAACCCCCTTCAAATTTCCAAATTTCATATCCCAAAGAAAATATTCGAACATCCTATTTCTTTGGGCCACATTTCCCTCTGTTAGCCCAACCCATTCCGCAAAACAAGTTCATTTCCACTCCCTCTACCGTGGCCTTCCTGCTGGGCTTTTTCTGGAAAAGTCCATGTTGCCTCCCCGAGCCCTTTCATTCCTATTGGGTTGGTAGTAAAAATAAAGTCTAATTCTCCCCCCCATACTGTTTTCGGTGGCGACGTCGCCGCACGCCGCGCCGCTACGACGAGGCCGCTGCGACACCACCGGCTGCCATCTTCCGCTCCCGTCTCACCGGCGAGCTTGCCGGCCATTCCACGCGCATCCTGCTCAACCTCGCACCGCCGCCAGCCATGCAACAAGCTAGTTGTGCATGTGCATGCATGCAAGCAAGTCAGCCACGAGCATGCACCATGCAGCTGGCTAGCTATGCGTATGCCTGCATGCAAGCGGCTAGTCGAGCCTAAGCTGGCATGCGCACCAACCCGCGCGGCCGCTGCAACTACCCCGTCCCTGTCTTCATGGCCATTCAAGACGAGCTCGTGCGGTGAAGCCTATATAAGGGCAACCATAGCCGAATACGCAACCGTCCCTCTCCATTCTTTCTTCTCCTCCTGCTCGTTCTGCATCCTCTCAGCCACTTCCTCCCGCGCACGCGCTGCCGTCTCTCCGCTTGCTCCACCGCGGCCGGCTCCGGCTGGGCCTCAGTTGAGCAAGAGGACGGGTAGGCCGCCGCGCCGTCATCTGAACCCCGAGAACGACTAACTTATCGAACGGCTAACCTCTAACATCTAACATTCGACCCATTGACTCACTAACCCGCTGACCTCTAACTCACTAACCCTCTGACCTCTAACTCGCTAACCCCTGACCCCTAACTTGCACTAACCCGCTAACATTTATTCCTTAACACTGTGTGTTCGTTTGTTACCATCGATCGAACACGTGGTGTGCGAGGACGATCCGCGGGTCGACCATCCCCAGGCTGTACCTCGACGACCGTAGTTCGTGCGAGGACCGTCGCCCGGTACGCCGCTACCCGGCTACCGCAAGGTGAGCTCCTCTCCTGCTCTTCCTCTTGCTTTTGCTTCCTTACCGCATTCCTCGTCTACCATTGTTGCCACGGCGCGGTGATGTCGTGAGGCGCAACACCGTACCCGTTCCTTGCGCGGCCGCCCTCCACAGCGATCGTCGCTTCACAGCCGGCCATGCATGTGCCATTCAGCTAGCTGGCTGTATGTGTGCATGCATGCATGCAAGTAGCCCACATGCATGCAACTAGCTAGTCGTGTGTATGCATATGCATGCATGCAAGCAACCCACATGCATGCAACTAGCTAGCCGTGTGTATGTATATGCATCCGTCGTTCGGTCGAGCCCCCGGCCGACGTTGTCCTGGCAGTACCGCGTCCTGGCAGTTAACTACTCACTCCCCCTCCTTTAGGTGTTCACCAAGTGAATGATACACATCACCCGAACAAGTAAAACTTCCCATTAAGCGGCCCTTTCTTAAAAGAACTCTATCTCTTCCTTTCCAATGGATTCTCTCATTCTCCTCTACTCTTCCCAATACCAGTGTTGTCGGGATGAAGGATAATCACCAACATGAGTGCACTTAGGATCGACAAGTGTTAAGTTAAGACCCCACCCGGTCTAGCCACAGTAAACCGACCATAACAGAACTACCTGGGAATTCGGCAACCTACGAAGATTGGGATGCGGCCTCAGCCGAAAGCTTCGACCACAAGGATGGCGACCCAAACAGTAACCGACCGTCCAAAGAGTCCGGAAGACCCGGGAACCGCCGTATTTTAACAGTACCCACAGGAACACAACAGGAGCCTTGATTGACAGGATCCACAATAGCATACTGCTCGTCGCCAATAATTGGAACAGGCCACACCGGGACACACGAGCACTGGAGTTGCTGACCTCATCACAGTAGCCCCAGTGGTTGGTGCCTATAAAAGGAACCCCAGGCTACCCCAAGGAAATGCACCACTCCTCCTCCTTCTTTCTGAAGCTAGAAAAACCTTAGCCTTATGGCAGACCCCATGGTAACCATAGGGAGTCTTCCTCAGAACAACCCCATGACAACTACAGAGAATCCTCCTCAAGGTGACCCCATGGTAACCACAGATAGTCCTCCTCAGGACAACCCCAATGCATATGCCAAGTAGCTGGAGCACCTACTTCGGCGGCTCGATGCTTTCACCGAACCCATCTACCGTAGTGAGCAGATCGTCCGAGGATCCCGGAAGTACTGGAAGATGAAGATTTTTCTCCCCTTTCAGGGAGAAGAAGAAGGAACAGCACTCTCCTTCCAGACACGTCATCCCCGAATCACCCCTGAAGCTGCCTTCCAGGATGTGCTTCGTGAAACCCTTTACCGGTTTTGCAAGATCTCCGCCCCTTTGGGTATAGACCATGACTATGGCTTGCACCCATTCCGCACCGAAGACGACAACCGGTACCACCTCCGCATGACCAGACAGGACCAAGGAACCCGGTGCGCTCTCCTCTCTGAGTTAGCCTGCACTATCGAGAATGCCTATGAGCAGGCACTCGAGGAGCTTATTATAGGAAAATACCACATCACCTTAGCAGGAACTCTCTTCTTCGAAGGCTGTCCGTCAACATCACCTGGATCATCTCGTCTAATCTTATATCATAGTGCTTTACAAACCGGGCATGCTTCTAGGTTCTCGTACTCCTCACCGCGATAGAGGATACAATCGTTCGGACATGCGTGTATCTTATGTACTTCTAGTCCTAGAGGGCATACCACCTTCTTAGCTTCGTACGTTGTTTCGGGCAACTCATTTCCCTCCAGAAGAATGTTCTTGACGAGTTTCAATAACTCGCCAAATGCCTTGTCACTCACACCATTTTTGGCCTTCCATTGCAAGAATTCTAGCGTCGTACCCAACTTTTTGTGCCCCTGGTCGCAACCTGGGTACAACGAAGTTTTGTGGTCCGCTAACATACGGTCCAATTTTTGGACCTCCTTCTCACTTTCGCAGCCGTCCTTTATGTCCCGTAACATTTGACCAAGATCATCTACAGCATCGTTATCTTGAACAGCTCCGTTCGCCTCGCCTTCCGGATTTTCTTCAAATCCACCGTATTGATGAGCCCAATCCGGAATATTCTCGTCTTCTACTTCATCTTCTTCCATTGTAACCCCTACCTCTCCGTGCGAGGTCCAACAATTGTATCCAGGCATGAATCCAGACTCAAACAAGTGCGCATGAATAATTCTTGATGATGAATACTCCTTCCGGTTACTGCACTTTTTGCATGGACAACACATGAAACCCTTGTACTTGTTAGCATTGGCCACCTTCAAAAAATAATGCACGCCTTCAATAAACTCTTTCGACCGTCGGTCCGCGGTGTACATCCGTTGTCGATCCATCTAGACATCAAATAATCCAATGTTACTAACGAAATCCACATTCTCGAAACTAATTAAATAATCATATAAAAATTTAAAACATCATGATTCAAAGTGAAACTAATTTCTAGAAAAAAGCTGCAAAGATGGCGACAAGAAGAAAGAGAAGTTTACAATTATTTTTAAATTTTTATTAAAGTGCTAAACATATTTCTAGCTATATTACATATTTTTCAATTACCTTTGTTTTCTATTTTTTTACAAATAATCATACAATTTTTATGGTTTGTAAAGTTGAAAACATATCTTTAACGATTTATATTTTTTTCTAACTATTTTATTAAACTAACTTAGATTTCAATTCTTTTATCTTAGTTTTCTATATTTTTCCTCAGTGATCTTTTTTATGACATATGTATCCAAATTTTCTAATTTCAAAGTCAACCTAATTTTGCCTAACATATTTTCTCTCTCATCATTTTGCATAAAGCTTTTTGGAGAAAATATTTTATAGAAACAAAGCTATAAATGCAATATGTTAAGCATACATTATTAGAGAATGGATTTGCTAACCTTTTTGATCTCTCCGATTTGTATATTATCACCAAAACAAATTTATCAAAAATTTTGGCAGCACTTCCCTTCTTCCTCCTCCTCTTGGCAGCAATGGCTCGGGCTGGAGGAGGAAGAAGTATAAAAAGGTAGATCACTATAGTCCCGGTTAATAACACTAACCGGGACTATAGATCTAAACTATCTTTAGTCCAGGTTGGTGTTACCAACTGGGACTGAAATGAGGATCTTTAGTCCCGGTTTATGACACCAACCGGGACTACAGATCCCCGCCCCCCTGACACCAGCCTGACACGGCCGGCGGGTGTGTGAACCGGGACTAAAGATGATCTTTAGTCCCGGTTGGTGTTACCAACCGGGACTAAAGATCATCTCGACCCGTTCCCCTTTTTAACCAGGACAAAAGTTTATCTTTAGACCCGGTTCATATTCGAACCGGGACTATTCCTGTTTTTGGGATTCCGACCAAAGATCAGTTCTCCAGTAGTGTCTATTAACTATTACAGGTGGAAACCATTGATTTTAGTGTATTAAGTTTTTATTTGAAATTGAGTTCATACATGGAATTTTCTTTCTAGAGATTGAACAAATTCATTCTACTTAGCTTGTTATCACATGGCTTTTCCTTTCCACAGATGTTCATGGGATTCTCATGTTTAGGAAGCAAAACGGTTCTAATTTACCCCACTACTCGAGTATACGCTGGATAATTAAACCTTGTTTCAAACATTTATGAAAATGAGCGCAAGATATTACATTCAAAAAGCGTTTTAATATTTTGTTAAAGTCATATTTCGAAATTCAAAATTTGTGTATGTTACATTTAGATTATTTAAAAATTATTTTTGTTCTTAACTCCTCCAACGGTGTTGTTACTTCGAATACACTCCTCCAACGGTGTTGTTACTTCGAATACCATGAAAAGTTACTTCCCTCTAGCACTATAGTTACTTTTAATACCGTGAAGAGTTAGTTTCTTCTAGCAGTGTAGTTACTTAAAATACCATGAAGAGCTACTTCTGTTTTTTTCAAAGTTACTTCTCTCCAGCAGTGCAGCTACTTCCAACACAATGAAAAGTTAGTTCTATTTTTTTTCAGAATTACTTCTCTCTAGAAGTGTAGTAACTTATAATACTATGAAGAGTTACTTCTATTTTCTAAAGAATTACTTCTTATATGAAATAAATTGTTTTTATCGAGAAACAATAATCTCTCTCTCTATATATATATATGGTTTACCTCAAATAAAAAAACATTTATTTACTTGTGATTCTACACTTTTCAAATGAAGATATTTCTTTTAACACATATATGCATTTTTTAATACTATAAAAAGTTACTTCCATAGTAGAGCTTAGTTACTTCCACCATTTAAGTAAATTACTTTTAAATATTTAAATATATTTAATATTGTACTCATTTTGTCATATATTTTGAGTGAAATTTAATGGTTAAAACGGATCTTTCATATAATGCATGGATTGAAATATATGTGTAACACACTAAAAATTCACCTAGAAAGAATTCACATGGAAAATTTAAAATTTATTGAATTCTAAAATTTTTCAGAACAATGAAGCTCATTCTAGGGCCTTACTCATTTAATAAAAATAAAACACATAGATTTCTTTGGATCAAGTCAAAAGTAAGACCAAAACATAATTTATAAATCATGTGTTAACATAATCCAATTCAAACAAAATGTGGTTAACCTTAATTTAAATTTCAATTATCTTGATATTACCTTAGAACTTGATCATCATATTTAAGTTAAATACAAACAAATGGGAATATAGGTTTTAAAATAGGTAAACCCAAATGGTAATAATATACACTTGTTTGTATGTGCATTTTATTATTTTTGGCTTGTTTTTGAATTTTATTGTGCATCTGATAGTAGGTTCCATATGCATGCAATAGATAGAGAAAAATCCTAAAAATTAATGGAGCAACAATAAATCCTACCAAAATTCTCATAAATACTAAACAACACCCTAAAATTCCAGTAATTTTGGTTTGAATTTATCACATAATTGGTATCTCAAATAAATCCTCCAACTCATCAAAATCTGAAAATTCTATATATCACTTAGCCTACTTTGCACATTCAACAAAATTAAATCATAAATCTTCAGGTAAAACCCTTGTGTCAGAATATTAAACACATTGTGCTCTACTGACAGGTGCCTTGTCTTAATCTAAATTCAAAAAGTAACCACATGAAATGATGCCCAAAAAAGACATAAACAGTGTTGGACTACACTCAACCTAGTAAATTAGGCTACTTTACAAAATTAGCATGGTAAAACTAAAAGTGGTCTAACCTTAGGACTCGAAGCATTAATAAGATTACATTATTGTCTACCAGCTTCTGTTTTGTCTCCCACTAATTCTCATCTTAAATAGAGGAGATGAGGAAAATAAAATAACACATTGGAATAGTGCCAACACTTGAAAAAATTGAAGCTTCTAGACCTCCAACTCAATTTCTCTCTCTGCCATGTGGGGCCCAGCCCTTGTGGGACCCACCTGTCATCACACGCCGTTGTCACCTCCTTCTTCTCCCCGGGAACGTGCAACACGCGTCGGACGCGTGTCATGCTGCCAACGCGCCACCTCGCCATCCACCACCTTCCCGACCTCCATCATCCGACGCACCGCTTTGCCCCTTGATTCATCTCCTCTCACTCATCATGTTCCACCGGTAGACACGAAGAAACCACCTCCAGAGCTTCGGGCGCAACATCGTCTTCTCTGGTGCCGTCAAAATCCATCACCGTCGACGATGTGCCCTAGTGGGCTTTGCCGCAAACCAACCGCTGGAACGCGATCCACTCTTCGTGCCTAATCCATCTCTGCCGTTTTGTTTCTATTATGCACAGATCAAACATCTGGTGTCGCGCTCTTTATTTCTAACTTGTCAGGAAGAATTGAACCTTCCACTCCATTGCTAAGATTGAAAGCCGATCAGGAATTTGCTTGGGGAGAAAAATAGCATAAGGCATTGGACAATATCAAGGAATATATGAGTTCACCTCAAGTGTTGATGCCACCTCAGAAGGGGATTTCATTTAAGCTTTACCTATCAGCCAATGAGAGGTCTATCGGCTTGGTTTTGGTTCAAGAAGTTGAAGGGAAGGTGACGGAGCGTGAAACTCCTCACCGGGGGACCGTGCAAGTCCCCCTTTGCCGGTTCGGCCGGGGGCGCTAGGAGCAACTCTTGCCCCTGAATCTGAGGGATGTCAGCGAGGGAGAGAGAGAAGACACGGGCGATGTAGACAGGTTCGGGCCGCTCGAGAAGCGTAACACCCTACTCCTGTGTTCTGGTGGATCTGGAAGTGTTCGAGAGTACAAAGAGAATTCAGGCCCCAGAGCGCATCGGCCGGAGTCCGATCCCCCTTTCTTTCCTAGGCTGGGCCTCCTTTTATATGGTAAGGGGCTTCCACATGGGCCACGAGTTGCCTAAGAAAGAAAACATTCTTTTTACAATCAGGGCTAGTCTACTGCCGGAAGTGACCTCTGACAGACACGGTACACGCCTCTTGCCCAGCTAGCCAGCTCTCCCGGTGGACGCCCGTTTCAATCTTCATTAAATGGCAAGCGACTTCCTTGCCATGCTTGCGCTGAAGTCTGGAATGCATCTGACCGGGGCTGACATACCAACTCCAAGAGTTGGCACGCTGGCTCCGGCTAGGGACGAGAGCCAGGAGGCTCTCATCATTCTGACGGGACGGGGCGAGGCGTGCCGCAGGCCGCCTGTCGCCACCTAACCCGCGATCTGATCGGTCTGTGACCGGCCACTCAACGCGACCGGTCACGGACCGGATAGGCGCGCGCTGTGCCGCATTCAATGCGGCGTGGTGCGCTCGTCTGACCCGCCATAAATGTGGTTAGGTGAGCCCTGCTGTGCTCACCTAACCCACACACGTGGCGCCAAAATCAGAGGGGGTCGGGGCGCCCCGGCCCTCGGGGCCGAAACGGGAGCGGCCCGACCCCTCGGGGAGACAGAGGGAGGGGTGGCCACGTCACCCTCGGGCCCGACCCCCCCGGGGGGGGTCGGGCCACGTGGATGACCGTGGCCGCTCAAGCCTCTAGTCATGACACCCCCGGTCCCATGTCACCGACAGTAGCCCCCGGCGTTTCGCCAGGGCGACCGCCCCCCGCGGGAGGAGCGCTCGGGCGTGACGCCACTCCTTAGGCCCGGTGAAAGGTGGGACCGTTTCCTATAGACAGGCAGAAACTCAACGGTCGCGAATCGCGCGCATCGGCCAGGGAAAACCGACCGATAATAATGAGCGGTCTCTTTGTGACCGCTACATTACTCGAGACGGTGCGCGAATCGGGACGAGTCGGTTCGATTTGCCTGGGATATGATGATGGCGCTTTTCGCGGTGACCGAGCGTAATCAATACGCGCACGATCTGCCCCATCTCAACTGCCACGGCCGCACGTCTGCCGAGTGCGCCGCAAACAGGCGAGTGGGGTTAGTGGAGGCATGGGCGCGAGAAACGAGGGGGCAAGGTAGTGGGCGCGGGAAGCGAGGAGCCGAGGGTGGCGTTGGCAAGGGTATAAAGGCGCCGAGGTAGGGATTCGTTTCCTTCCTCTCGCCACTCTTTCCTTTCCTCCGCCATCCATGCCCTGACTCTTCGCTTCTCGCGCCTCGCTCTTGCCGCACACACTCAATCTCAAGCTCCCCCTCCGCCGGCACCATGGCGCGGAGCTCCGCACCGCTCGACGGCAGCGTGTTGCCGCCTTCCCGCATCACGAGCGAGAGGCAGGCCGGGCTGCCGCGCCGGTTTATGCCGGAATCTGCCACCGGCCGGGAGGTGGTCGCGCTGGGCGAGTCGCGCCCAGCGCCACGCTACCCGGGGCGGTCCGTCTTCTTCCTTTCCTTCGCTATGGCGGGCCTAATCCCACCATTCTCTACGTTTTTCATGGATGTCCTGGAGTTCTACGACCTCCAGATGGCGCACCTCACCCCCAACGCGATGATGACGTTGAGCATCTTCGCGCATCTGTGCGAGATGTTTATTGGGGTGCGCCCATCCCTTCGGCTGTTTCGGTGGTTCTTCACCGTGCAGCCGGTATCGCCGCCGACGGTGGTCGGTGGCTGCTACTTCCAGCCGCGGGGGCAGGTGCTGAACCGCTATATCTCCTGCGTCCTTCGCAAGAAGTGATACGACTGGAAAAGCGACTGGTTCTACACCCCCCCTCACGGGCGAAACGCGCCTCCGACTACCGAGCCAGCCCCCGGCGCAGGCGTCCAGCTGGCGGGCGACGGTGGATCTAGGGGATGGCTATTACGCCGTCCGGGACCGCCTGGCGGGTCTGCGTGCTCAGGGGCTCACGGGGGCCATGGTGTTCGGCGACTACCTACGCCGCCGGATCGTGCCGCTCCAGCGGCGAGCCCGCGGCGCTTGGGAGTACGCCGGGCCCGAGGACCCCCTGAGGACCCACCAGGGGCGCAAATGGGACTGGGACCCCGAGGATTTCAGGATGGTGGTCCAACGGGTGCTAAATCTTAGCTCCGTGGAGGCATCCCTCATCCCTCAAGGGATCCTTCCCCTCTGCTGTGACCCGGAGCGCACCAACATTCTGGCCATCATGCAGGTGGTCGGGGCGTCGGGGGAGCAGGCCCCCCGAGGCCATGATGGCGCGGGCGGCGGTCGCAGGGGGGACCAATCTACCCCGGGAGGGGGCCATGCCTCTGGGTCCCGCGGCGGGGGCCCGGGGGGCAACCGCCCTGCCGACGCCAAGGGGAAAAGGAAGCAGGGGGGACCCCTCCTCCATCTCCTCCCCGAGGGGGCGGGCCGGCGCGTGTCAGCAGCAGGCGCCCGGAGGACGCTGCGCCGACGCCGCAACCCGAGGTGGAACGGAAGAAGAAACGGCTCCGCAAGATGGGGGAGACCGAGCCGTGCCGGGGGAGCCTCATCTCTCCCCCGAAGTGGTCGTTCAGTCGACCACCCCACAGGTTCGACCCCGTACTCACGGCGGCCGTATTCTCACTCCCGTCCCTCAAGGCAAGTTTTCACTCGCCTTTATTTCATTTCTGATTTTTCTTTTGTCGCAGCGAGATCCCGCCGCGCCCCGCACGCCACCCCAAGACCGGCCGGACGGAGGCCGAGGAGACGGAGACCGCAGAGGCGCGGAGGCGGGAAGCAGACCGTCGGGAAGCCGCGGACCGCCTCAGGGAAGTCGAAGAGGCTGCCCGAGAGGCGACCCGGGCTCGCCAGGCCGAGGAGGCCGCTCGGGAGGAGGCTAGGGTTGTCCGGGCCGAGGGGACCGCCCGGGTGGCCGAGGCGGCGCGCGCGCGCGAGGCGTGGGCGGCCAAGGCCGCCGTTCAGGTCCCCGACCCGACTCCGCCTGAGGCAGAGACAACCCCCGAGGCCATCCACGATGAGGCCGAAGGGGCGCACCTGGGGCCCGATGCCCCGGGTGGCACCTCGGGCGAGCCGGCTCCGGGGGGCGCCCCCGAGGCCGGCGCGCCGATCAGCGGGCCGAGCCGCACCGCACCAACACAGACGTGGCCCTCCCCTCTGCCTTCTGCCGGCCCGCTGAGCGCGGAACCCCTCCTGCAGGCCCTGGCTGCCGCGAACAGCACGGTGCTGGACGGGCTAAGCGCCCAGATAGAGGCCCTGCAGGCGGAGCGGGCGGAGATCGACGCAGCATGGGCGCGCGTCGAGGAGGGACGACGCTCGGTGGAGGCCATGGTGGAGGCGGGCCGGAAGGCGCACCGCCGGCACGCCTCGCAGCTCGAGGCCCATCGGAGGGACCTGGCAGAGATCGCCAGGGAGGTGGAGGAGGAGCGGGAGACCACCCTTGTCGCCACCGCCGTACTCGACGAGGCGCGGGACGACCTCCGCCTCCAATACGGGAGCCGGATGGCGGAGCTGGAAGAGAAGCTCGACGCCGCCCGGGGGGTTCTCGACGCCGCCGCTGCCCGAGAGCGGCGGGCGGCGGAGAGTGAGGCGGCAACCTGCCAGCGCGAGGAGGCCCTTGCGGCCCGCACCATGGCGCTGGAGGAGCGTGCCCGCGCCCTGGACGCGAAGGAGAGCGCCCTGGCGGACCGCGAGGCCGCCGTCGCCACCCGGGAGGCAACGCTGGCGGCGCATGAGGCCACCTCCGCAGAAGAGGAGTCCGCACTCCGCCTCCGCGAGGACGCGCTCGCCAAGCGGGGGCGAGCTCTCGAGGAGGCCGAGGCCGCGGCGCAGCGGCTGGCGGACAGCCTGTTCCTCCGCGAGGCGGCGCGGGGGGAGCAGGCGCGCGCAATCTGGAAAGCGCCCGCGCCGAGAGGGACGCGCTGAACCAGCGGGCCGCCGAACTCGAGGCGCGGGCGAAGGAGCTGGACGCGAGAGCCGCAGCGGCGGGGTGGCCGTGGGCGACGGCGATCTGGCCGCCCGCCTCGCAGCCGCCGAGCACACGATCGCGGAGCTGCAGGGCGCCTTGGACTCGTCCGCTGGGGAGGTTGAGGCCCTCCGGCTGGCGAACGAGATAGGGCCTGGCATGCTCCGGGATGTGGTCTCCCGCCTCGACCGCGCCGGGCGGCAGGCAGGCGTCTGGGGCGAGCGGTACGCGAAGTACGCCGCCAACCAGGGGGCCTTGCCCAGCGCCTCACGGAGATGGCCGGGGCCCTTGAAGGGCTCCCCGAGGAGCTCGAGGAGACAATTAAGTCATCCTCAAGGGACCTTGCCCGGGAAGCGGTGGAGCTCGTGCTGGCGAGCTACCAGGCCCGGGACCCCGACTTCTCCCCGTGGACGGCGCTGGAAGAGTTCCCTCCTGGGACCGAGGACGGCGCGCGCGCGCAAGTCCGAGACGCCGCCGACCACATCATCCACGGCTTCGAGAGGACGACCCCTCGGCTCGTTTTCGCCCTCGACTCCGACGAAGAGGACGGCGACGACGGTGCAGGTGGTAGCGATGGCGAGGCCGGCGACCCGGGCGTGTCGGAGTGAACTTCCGGGCCCCCGCCAATCTTAACGATTTTTCCTTCTTCTTCTGAGGCCATCGAGCCCCCTTCTTGTATAGGCTGGTTTAATCTGCAAATAAACAAGGTTGAAATTTCTATGTTAGTTATGTTTGTTGTGTGTATGAGATGAGGATGGTCTGTGTCGCGGTCCTTCTGTGTCTTGGCTTGAACGAGGGCTCGTGCCCAGGTCCCAGCCTCAAACGGCGCGGGCCGGAGCTAGTGCCTGGGGAGATCCGCGTGTCGAGACTGGCCAGGCCGGGAGCGCGGTGACCGAGGGTTAGGGGGACCCGATTGTGGGCCTTTGCCGATTCCCCCTCGAAGTTCACCGCGCCCCGGGGCACGGCTCGGTTCTGGGCCCCGTCTGGCGGTTTTAGACGGCCCGGGCCACCGAGGGAAGGGTCGAGCACGAGCGCACGAATTCAAGCCAAGATTCTTCAAAAGGAAACAACAACACAGACACAGTCCTCAAGAAATCAAAGATGCTTTCATTGAAATACGAAAAAGAAATCAAACAAGGAATAAGCATGTGGGAGCCCCCGGCCAATCCCGTACGCCCGAAGGGGGGTGCGGGGTTGGCCCGAGCCCGAGACATGACACCCGACCCCATTAGGGGTAGAAACGGCGAAGATGTTCGATGTTCCATGGGTTAGGCAACTCTGTGCCATCGCCCGTGGCCAGCCAAACCGAGCCCGGCCGGGGGACGCCGATCACTCGATACGGACCCTCCCACATTGGTGAGAGTTTGCTCAGTCCAGCACGCGTTTGGACGCGGCGTAGGACGAGGTCATCGACGCAGAGTGATCGGGCCCGGACATGGCGCTGATGGTAGCGCCGCAGGCTCTGTTGGTAGCGCGCGGCCCGGAGGGCGGCACGCCGCCTTCGCTCTTCTAGGTAGTCGAGGTCGTCTCGGCGAAGCTGATCTTGATCAGCCTCGGCATACATGGTGGCCCGAGGGGACCTCAGGGTGAGTTCGGACGGGAGGACCGCCTCCGCGCCATAGACGAGGAAGAAAGGCGTTTCCCCGGTCGCTCGGCTTGGTGTGGTCCGTTTCGCCCAAAGCACCACTGGCAGCTCCTCGATCCATGAATCGTCGTGCTTCTTGAGGATGTTGAAGGTCTTGGTTTTGAGGCCCTTGAGGATTTCCGCATTGGCACGCTCTGCCTGGCCGTTGCTTCTGGGGTGGGCGGGTGAGGCGAAGCAGAGCTTGATGCCCATGTCTTCGCAGTAGTCGCCGAAAAGCTCACTAGTGAACTGGGTGCCGTTATCCGTAATGATACGGTTAGGCACCCCGAACCTGGCGGTGATTCCTCTGATAAATTTAAGCGCCGAGTGCTTATCGATCTTGACGACCGGATAAGCCTCGGGCCACTTAGTGAACTTGTCGACCGCGACATACAGGTGCTCGAACCCGCCCGGGGCCCGCCTGAAGGGACCCAGGATGTCCAGCCCCCAGACAGCAAACGGCCACGAAAGAGGTATGGTCTGCAGGGCCTGGGCCGGCTGGTGCGTTTGCTTGGCGTGAAACTGGCACGCCCTGCACCGTCGGACCAGGTCCACCGCATCATGGAGCGCCGTCGGCCAATAGAAACCCTGGCGAAAGGCCTTGCCAACCAAGGTGCGCGAGGCGGAGTGGGCTCTGCACTCGCCTTCATGGACATCGGCGAGAAGCTCGACGCCTTGTTCCCGAGGGATGCATTTCAGGAGGACTCTGTTAGCCCCGCGCCGGTAGAGGGTCCCTTCCACCATCACGTAGCGCTTGGAGATGCGATGGACGCGTTCACTCCCTTCGCGGTCCTCGGGTAGAGTCTTATCTGTGAGGTACGCCTGGATCTCTGCGATCCAAGCAATCAATCTAGGGGGGCGAGGATCGCTCCCCTCAAATCCCGAGGCCTGGACTCCGACGGGCCTCGGGGGCCGATCAGGCATGTCCATCTCCCCTGGGGGATCAGGGCGCGCCGACGGCTGGGAAAGCCTTTCTTCAAAGGCGCCCGGTGGGGTCTGGGCTCGCGAAGAAGCGAGCCTTGAGAGCTCGTCGGCGACCGCGTTATCCCTTCTGGGCACGTGCCGAAGCTTTAACCCGTCGAAATGGCGCTCCATACGCCGCACCTCGCAGACGTAGGTGTCCATTTGCGGGTCGGAGCACCGGTACTCCTTGCAGACCTGGTTAACGACCAGTTGGGAGTCGCCTAGAACCAGGAGGCGGCGGATCCCCATTCCGGCCGCCACTCTGAGGCCGGCAAGGAGTCCCTCGTACTCCGCCATATTGTTGGTTGCCCGAAAATCTAGGCGAACCAAATATCTGAGGACGTCTCCGCTTGGCGAGGTCAAAGTGACCCCCGCACCGGTGCCCTGGAGGGACAGGGAGCCGTCGAACTGCATCACCCAGTAGGCGGTGTGAGGCAGCCGCGAGGGGCCATCGTTGACCTCGGAAGCGGAGGCGGGCTCGGGAGCCGAGGTCCACTCCGCTACGAAGTCGGTGAGGGCCTGGCTCTTGATCGCGTGGCGTGGCTCAAAGTGCAAGTCGAATTCAGAGAGTTCGATTGCCCATTTTACCACCCGTCCGGTACCCTCTCGGTTGCGCAAAATTTGGCCGAGGGGGTAGGACGTAACCACCGTGACCCGATGCGCCTGGAAATAATGGCGCAACTTCCGTGAGGCCATCAGAATTGTGTAAAGCATCTTCTGGGCCTGAGGGTATCGGGTCTTGGCATCCCGGAGCGCCTCACTAACAAAGTAGACGGGCCGCTGCACCTTGCGGCGGGGCCTGTCTTCTTCGTTGAGGGCAGCGTTCCCGGGGCGCGCGTCGCCCGAGGGGCCAGGCGGGGCCCACTCGGCTTCTGCGCCGTCGACCTCGGGGTCGGAGGGCGGCGGGCGCGGCCTTCCCTCAACGGCCCCGGGGCCGTCCTGGGGGTCAGGGGCGTCCGGCACCGTCGGACAAGCAGGCAGAGGGCCGCATCCGGCCGTCGGGGGCCTTAGGCCACCGTCGGGCTCGGGGGCCTCTCCACCTTGCTCTCTCCCGGGTCGGGTCGGTACAGGGTGGGGGCGCACAGACCGAGGACTGTCCTCGTCGCGCTCCACGACCAACGCCGTGCTGACTACTTGCGGGGTTGCTGCCAAGTAGAGCAGCATCGGCTCATCTGGCTCCGGGGCAACCAAGACCGGGGGAGAGCTGAGGTACGCCTTTAACTGAGTAAGGGCTCGCTCAGCCTCCTCCGTCCAGGCAAACGGCCCGGAGCGTTTGAGGAGCTTAAATAGGGGTAGCGCCCTCTCTCCCAGCCTTGATATGAATCGGCTCAAGGCAGCCATGCATCCGGTGACGCATTGCACATCCTTAAGTTTGCTGGGGGGGTGCAACCGCTCTATAGCTCGTATCTTCTCGGGGTTGGCCTCAATGCCTCGGGCAGAGATCAAGAACCCGAGAAGCTTGCCCGCTGGAACGCCGAACACACACTTACCGGGGTTCAGCTTTATGCGGGCGGAGTGGAGACTTTCGAAGGTCTCCGCTAAATCTGAAAGCAAGGTCTCTTGGTTGCGCGTTTTCACAACCAAGTCATCGACGTAAGCCTCAACATTGCGCCCTATCTGACTTCCCAAAGAAATACGAGTAGTGCGCTGAAAAGTAGGACCTGTGTTCTTTAACCCAAAGGGCATTGTTGTATAACAATAAGTTCCTACAGGGGTAATGAACGCAGTTTTCTCCTCATCCTCCCTAGCCATGCGAATCTGATGATAACCAGAGTATGCATCTAGAAAACACAAAAGGTCGCACCCCGCAGTGGAGTCGACGATCTGATCTATGCGTGGGAGGGGATAAGGGTCCTTAGGACATGCCTTGATGAGGTCGGTGTAGTCGATGCACATCCGAAGCTTGCCGTTCGCCTTGGAGACGACGACCGGGTTCGCGAGCCACTCCGGATGGATGACCTCATGGATGAATCCGGCCTCCAGAAGCCGCGCTACCTCCTCGCGGATGAAAGCCTGGCGTTCCGGGGCCTGCCGCCGCACTTTCTGCCGGACCGGCCTCGCGCCCGGCCGCACGGCGAGACGGTGCTCGATCACCTCCCTGGGGACCCCGGGCTTGTCCGCCGGTCTCCAGGCGAAGACGTCGGCGTTTGCCCGCAGGAAGGAGACGAGCGCGTCTTCCTATTTGTCGTCCAAGAGACCACCGATCCGGGTGGTCTTGGACGGGCCGTCGCCCAGGGCAACCTCCTTGACCGGGACCTCGTCTCCCGTGGCCATCCGCTACCTCGAGGCGGGCGAGGTAGAGGCGCTGAGCCTCTCGTCGCCCCCCACGGGCTTGGACACCGCGGTGACGTGGTCCGCGCGCTGCTCCATACAAGCAAGCACGATTTTGAGGTCGCCGTGGACGGTGATGGGGCCGCCGGGGCCCGGCATCTTCATCTGGAGGTAGGCGTAGTGGACAGCCGCCATGAACTTCACCAACGCGGGCCTCCCCAGCACCGCGTTGTAGGGCAGGCTGAGGTCCGCCACGTCGAAGTCCACCCGCTCGGTGCAGAAGTTGGCGGGACCACCAAAGGTGACCGGGAGGTCAATGTGACCCAACGGCCAGGTGTGCCCCGGCGTCACGCCGATGATCGGCTGAGACGGTTGGAGCTTCATCCCCGGGGCCTTGATGGCATCAAAGGCCGCGGGGGAAAGGATGTTGAGGGCTGCGCCCCCGTCAACGAGGACGCGCCCCAACTTCACGTTGCAGATGGTGGGGGAAACCACCATCGCGATCTGTCCTCCCCGGGCAACGCACGGCGGGTGGTCGGTCTGGTCGAAGGTTAGGGCAACCTCCGACCAACGCGCCCGCCGCGTCGCCTCGTGGGTAGGGGCCACAGCCAGAAGCTCTCGCTTCATGGCTTTGAGGCTCCGGCGAGAAGAGTGAGCGCACGCTCCCCCATCGACGGTGGCAACGGTGGCCTCGGGCTCCTAAAAGCCCAGATCATCGTCGCCATCGCCGGTGTCCTCGGCGGGGGCCTTCTGCTTGGCCTCACCTCGCTGGTTGCCGGTGGGAGCCACCGGGGCCTTGCCCTCACGGCGCTCCTGCCTCCTCTCCTCCTCCCACTTCCTCGTCCGCTCAGCCAAGCTTTTGACCGCGCGGCAGTCCGCGAGGTCGTGGAGCGAGGTGTTGTGCACGGTGTACCACTTGCCGGTCGGGCGCTCCCTGCTGGGAGCGCCGGCCTCCTTCTTTTTGTCGCTCGCAGGCCTCCCCTTTCGGGGGGCTCGCGAAGCGCCCTCGACAGCGAGGACGTGACCCTCGTCGTCGGAACGGGCCGACCTCTTCTTCCTCCTCCTGTCCCGCCGCCCTGAACGAGCGGCGGACTCGGGGGCAACCGGAGCCGCCGCCCCAGAACCGGAGGAGTTCCAGGTCTAGGCCTCCTCCTTGCGAGCCACACGGTCCGCGAGCTCAAACAGCTGCGCGGTGGTCTGGGGCTCCTTGGAGGCGATCTTCTCGAGCATGCGGTTGTGCCGCACGCCCCCCTGAACGCGTAGATCACCGCATGTGCAGGGATGCATGGTATGGTGTTGCGGACTTGGCAGAACCGCTGGATGTACGAGAGGAGGGACTCGTCGTTCCTCCGCTGTACCGCGTGCAAGTCCGCTTCTTTGCCTGGGCGCGGATATGTGCCCTGAAAGTTTGTGGTGAACTGCTGGCACAAATCCTCCCAAGAGTGGACCGACGTGGGTGGCAAGTTCATCAGCCAACCCCGCGCCTGGCCCTTCAGGGCCATGGGGAAGAAATTCGCCATGACCCTGTCGTCACCCCCCACGGCCTCGATCCCGGTCGTGTAGATCTGGAGAAACTCGGCGGGGTTGACGCTTCCGTCATATTTTTCGGTGATGGTGGGCCGGAACCTTGGGGGCCAACTGACGTTCCGAAGGCTCGCCACAAAGGCTCGACAGCCGGCACCACCGACCGGGGACACGGTGGGCCGGCCCCCGTGACCGGAACGGGGCGGCGCTCCAGAAGAGGAGGCACCTTCCGTTGCATGGGCGGCGCGACGAGCGTCGCGCCGGCGCTCGATATCGAGCCAGGCGTCTAGCCCCCACGCATATCTTCTGGGGTCGGAGGCGTCGACAAGGGAACCGCGGACGGCCGGCTCGAGCCGGTCGTCGTCCGCCGTGCCCTCCGCCTCGACGACGTGGGGCCAGTGGCAGCAGTGCCAGAGGCGCCGGCGGCAGAGGGTTGCCCATCGGCGCCTAGGCGCTGCTGCGCCGTCAGGACCAAGTTGGCCACGTCGTCCAGCCAACGTCGGACTGGGGTTTCTGGATCGGGGACGACGGGCGGGTGACGCAGGAGCGCGCCCTGGGGCGTGCCACCATCGTCGTAGGCGAGACGACGACGCACCCCGCCATGCCGTCCCCCCCATCGCCCGCGAGTGGTGAAATCGCGGATCCCTCGTCCTCCTCAGGCGCCTTCCCTCGCCGAAGACTCCGGCGAGAGGGGGACGACGGGGGGCGAGCCCGATGACGCGGGTTCTGCTCCCCGTCGTCGCCGCCAGCACTCGAAGAAGGGCTGTACGCCACTGCCTCCTCGGCCATAGGGCTGACCTGGCGAAGCTTGGCGCACACGAAAGGGATGGGGACCTAGAAGAAACTCGCGCGCCCCCTACCTGGCGCGCCAGATGACGGAGCGTGAAACTCCTCACCGGGGGACCGTGCAAGTCCCCCTTTGCCGGTTCGGCCGGGGGCGCTAGGAGCAACTCTTGCCCCTGAATCTGAGGGATGTCAGCGAGGGAGAGAGAGAAGACACGGGCGATGTAGACAGGTTCGGGCCGCTCGAGAAGCGTAACACCCTACTCCTGTGTTCTGGTGGATCTGGAAGTGTTCGAGAGTACTAAGAGATTTCAGGCCCCAGAGCGCATCGGCCGGAGTCCGATCCCCCTTTCTTTCCTAGGCCTGGGCCTCCTTTTATATGGTAAGGGGCTTCCACATGGGCCACGAGTTGCCTAAGAAAGAAAACATTTTTTTTACAATCAGGGCTAGTCTACTGCCGGAAGTGACCTCTGACAGACACAGTACACGCCTCTTGCCCAGCTAGCCAGCTCTCCCGGTGGACGCCCGTTTCAATCTTCATTAAATGGCAAGCGACTTCCTTGCCATGCTTGCGCTGAAGTCTGGAATGCATCTGACCGGGGCTGACATACCAACTCCAGGAGTTGGCACGCTGGCTCCGGCTAGGGACGAGAGCCAGGAGGCTCTCATCATTCTGACGGGACGGGGCGAGGCGTGCCGCAGGCCGCCTGTCGCCACCTAACCCGCGATCTGATCGGTCTATGACCGGCCACTCAACGCGACCGGTCACGGACCGGATAGGCGCGCGTTGTGCCGCATTCAATGCAGCGTGGTGCGCTCGTCTGACCCGCCATAAATGTGGTTAGGTGAGCCCTACTGTGCTCACCTAACCCGCACGTGGCGCCAAAATCAGAGGGGGTCGGGGCGCCTCGGCCCTCGGGGCCAAAACGGGAGCGGCCCGTCCCCTCAGGGAGACAGAGGGAGGGGTGGCCACGTCACCCTCGGGCCCGACCCCCCCGGGGGGGTCGGGCCACGTGGATGACCGTGGCCGCTCAAGCCTCTAGTCATGACACCCCCGGTCCCATGTCACCGACAGAAGGAGAGAGCAATATTTTATCTTAGCAGAAGGTTCTTGGATGCCAAGACAAGGTATACTCCTATTGAGAAATTATGCTTATATTTATACTTTTCATGTACAAAATTAAGGCATTATCTACTTTCAAACGAGTGCATAATAGTTTGTAAAGCCGATGTAGTCAGATACATGCTATCGGCTCCAGTCTTAAAAGGTAGAGTTGGCAAGTGAATTTTTGCTTTGATAGAATTTGATCTTAGATATGAATTGGCTAAAGCAGTAAAAGGACAAGCAATTGCCGATTTTATCGTTCAACACCGAGGTGATTCAATTAGTTATGTTGAGATGATGTCTTAGACTTTGTTTTTTGATGGATCTATTTGTACACATGGTTGTGGCATCGGCTTGGTAATTATATCGCCTAGGGGGCAAGTTTTGAGTTTGCTTTTACCATTAAATCCTATTATACCAATAATCAAGCTGAATATGAGGCTGTTCTTAGAGGTTTGGAGTTGTTGAAGGAAGTCGAGGCCGATGCTATTGATATCATTTGAGATTCATTATTGGTAATCAATTAGCTATTAGGGGAGTATGAGTGCAAAAATAAAATCTTGAGAGTATAATGAGAAATGCCAATAGTTGATGAAGAACTTCAAGGTTATTACTATGAAGCATATTCCTAGAAAGCAGAATGTTTAGGCCAATGATTTAGCTCAAGGTGCATCGGGCTATAAGCCGATGTTGAAAGATGTTGATGTTGAGATTGCAGAAGTTGATGCCGATGATTGGAGGTATGATATTATTAGTTATTTAATGAATCCTTCTCAATCGGCGTCGAGAAAATTGAAATATAAAGCTTTAAAGTATGTGTTGCTTGATGAGGACTTGTATTATCGGACGATTGATAGAGTTTTGCTTAAGAGCTTGAGTCTGGAGGAGGCTAAAGTTGTCATGTGTGAAGTTCATGAAGGGATTTATGGAACACATCAATCGGCTCACAAAATGAGGTGATTACTTAGAAGAGTTGGATATTTTTGGTCGATAATGCTGGAGGATTGCTTTAAATATTGTAAGGGTTGTCAAAATTGTCAGAAATTTGGAACAGTTCAAAGGGCACCAGCATCGGCTATGAACCAATCATTAAGCCTTGGCCGTTCATAGGTTGGGGAATTGATATGATCGGCTAAATTAATTCATCATCAAGCAAGGGGCATAAATATATTTTGGTAGCAATAGATTATTTTACAAAGTGGGTTGAAGCAAGTCTTTAACCTCGAGCCGATCTGCAAGTCTTTGCCTTGCTCTTTGGACTTTGATTTGATGAGATTCAAGGAAGGCTACTCGAGATATGGCGTCAATTACTTCATCAGGTAGTTGGTCTTGGATTTCTTGAAGTCTACCTTTGATCGGCCCGCTGTTGGCAACTAGGTCATCCAGGGAGGCATTCAACCGATCAGCTATATCCAGCAATTGAACTCTTAAGCTTTCGGAGATCGGTGATTTAGTTTTGCTGGTGGTTTCTTCGTCGTCTTCGTCCAAGAATTGCCTGATGTCGAAGAAGAACATATCGGCCAAGTTCTGTAAAGTAAAGTTAATGGATTAGAAGTGATTAGGATTGGGCCAATAATTATTATGAGTTAATAAGGTTTACCTGGGCCATTGACGCAGCGGTTGTTATTTCTTGTTCTTTTACATGGTGGCTACTAGTGACAGAAGGAGCTTGATCACTGTCACATCCTGCTCCTGCGCCACTGTACAAATGGCACCGAGGAGGGCATGCCATACAAGAACGGTGAACCGCTTTCCCACGGAACCGCGAAACAGGTACCAGTCCCAGGATAACGATGCTGGTACCAGCGGTAACATGATGAATCAATGCAAGATTTAAATAAATACAATATACCTTTACGTTGCAGCTTCGGATAATCCCTGAGTTGCAACCTCCAATCAAAGTTAGCAGCAGCGAAACTTAGCGGGGCTAGGACACCAAATCCACCAGCAGTAGTTTGGGTTTAGGGACAAAACTCCAACCTTCATCTTCTTCCTGAACTTAAGCCAAGGGAAGAAAAACAGCAACAATGGAGGATTGAGTACTTTCGTACCCAGCAAGCCACTAGGAAAAGTGTACATGCAAGCTTCAAAGAAAGACTGAGTTTATTTGGTAAAGCATTTTAAAACACTTTTCAAAGGTTTAAGTGTGGGTTTTCAAAAATAAATTTTTCCTTCGGAAAGAGACGTCTCACCTCAATCCAAACACGTGTTGCTTTGCTACAACCCGAGCGGAAATGCCAAATTTTAACATTTATAACACTTTCTCCTTTATTAGCTTCTTTTCACTTTCAAAACATAACCCAACATTCTCTCCAACAATCATCCTTAACAACTCCGGATCCGGTCCTCTTGACCTACCAACCCAAACTCCGCCATCTCGGCCCCTACACCGGCCCTCTCGACCCTATGGTGCCAGACGACACCCTAGGTCACACAGGCCTGTTCCCAACCACGAAGGCTGGCCGTCTGTCACAATGAAGGACTCTGGTAACAGTTCCCATCCCACGAACCAATTTATTAAATAAGTTTTAAAAACAAATCTACGCTGTGGGAATCACCTCACATTTGCCCTTGACCATGGGCACGACTATTTAAACAGTTTTACTCAACTCTGCAGAGGTTGCACGCTTTACCCACACGCCGTGAAGTTCTTACATTACCGAATACATGTGGATCAGATATGGTCAACAAAGGAGAGCTCACTACAAGACTTTTCTGTAACCAATCTCTCCGCCAAGCATCAGGCTAGGCTCAGGCCCTCATCTACTCAGGCCCCACCATATGGACCCCACGACACATCCCCACTGCAGGAGATTGTCATAAACTCCACCATACCGGTGCTCCTTACCTGCCAACATGATAGACACCTACGTTTTAGCTACTTACTCGGCTAGGGGCATCCCATTCTACCCGTGTGGTCGTACTGTGAGATGCTCGGATGAAAAACCCAAAGGAATCAGTCCTTATGCGTGACTACGAAACCAAACCACACAGGAGAGGATTCGCACCGCAAGTTTTCTCCCATAAAACCTTTTTATCTTCAAAGTCACCGACTCCCCGAGTCGGGTTTTATAAACCTTTCACAACCCAAGTTTCTCTACATCGATAACCATGTATAAACCTGATATAATCAAATGGTGAAAAAGGGCACCTGCGCCCAGAGAGCACAAGTATCGAGGTACTTCTGTGGTAGAGCGACAAGGGTTAAGTTTAACAAGGTCCTACAGAAAGTAATGCAACTACATAGATTGGCCCGTCGGTCGTGTGCTCGTAGACCGATGGTCGATCAAATTAATGGTGTACGCTAAGCATGCAAGTTTGCAATCAACACATTTTATAAACAAGGAGCAATATGATCGAAGAGTGGCTTGCCTTATTGTTGGTCTTCAAATCTTCGAGAAAATCTGCGTCCGTTGCATCTCCGAAACGTCTAATGCGCTATTGAAAAGAGAAAAACATCCAAAACCCTATAATGTAGATAATAACTATTATAAAGTAATAGTGCCATTGTATAGATCTCATTTTTAGAAAAATTATGGAAGTTGAATGGAGTATATCGGACTTACGGTTGGGTAGATATGAATTTTGGGAGATTAATGGATTTTCTGATATGTGAAAATAAATTTATTAAATTGGAAAGGAATATTCCCAAGAATATTCCTTGGCTGTGATGTTGAGAGGGAGGAATCTTGGACTTTATCTTGGGAAGGCTTGGGCTTTAGCCTAGAGATGAGGGAGGTCAGGCAGGGAGACAATATAGACTTCAAGAGAGGAGCTTGGATGTGTGGAGGGATATAAATTTGACCTTGGTGGGGAGGGGCTGCTAGTGGGCTTTAGCCCGAAATTGGGAGAAAGGACGTAATATAGACTTTGGCAAGGAATTGCTTGCTTGGGCTCGGCCTAACGAAGGATGAGGGACAATATATAGACTTTGTAGTCGGCAGCCCAATGAATGCAGAGGGAAGTTTGTAGACTTTTGTGGAGGACTTTATGGGCTTGGCCCGACAAGGAAGAGGGACGCGATATAGACTTTTTTCGAAGTCTTCAAGTAAGGGACCCGCAGGGAGAGAGTTAAGGTAGTGGGTCCCACCTCCTTTCTTTTTCTTTTTCCTTTTTTCTTTTCTTTTCCCCTTTCCTTCTTCTCCTCTCTCCTTGTCCTTTCTTTCTCTCTCTCTTTCTTGCTCTTACTTCTTTCAGAGGAGAGGAGAGGACGGCGCTGACGGCTGGGGGGCACGGGCGGCGCAGCAAGCGCCGGGCGATGGCAGGGAGTGCACCGGGGAGGCCGGGGCGATGGCGCTCGGCTCGCGTGGAGGGGAGAGGCGGCGCGGCTGGGTGACGCGCGGCGCGACATGCAGGAGGCCGGGGCGTGCATGCTTGTCTACTGTCATTTAGCTCGTGGGCCGTAGACAACTTTGAACTTGTAAAAGGACTAAGATTGTCTATTGATTTGTTTAGGATTTTTGGACTGATAGAGAATTTGGTTGAAGGAGTTTTAGTTTTGGAACAATAATTTGCAACGAATGGAGTGAGTAGAGCTTTTAAGAAAAATGATTTGGGACGGATATAATTTGGGGAGGTGATTTAGGATGCGATTCGGATTCCAAAATCCGAATACGGAGATTTTATTTGGAAAAGAATGATCGAAGGAAAAACTCGGAAATAGTGGTTTTGATATGTACACGTATAGGAAATATTTGTCGGGTGGTCGAAGTCTAAAAAAAGGTTAAAAATCCCGAAATCGAAATTTCAACCGTACGAATTTTTGAAAAGATTTAGGAGGGAAAACTCAAACTTCAAATTCAAATAATAGGAATTTAATTTTGGGAGACGATATCATGATCAAGGTTTTGGGTTCACAAGGAAATGAATCAATTGAGATCTTTGGCACAAAATCCGAAATACACTCAAAGAACCAAAATTTTGAAAATAGGATTTTAATAAAATAGATTTTTCGATGAGGCGAAAATTGGGGCATTACAATCACTTGGATCCGGCCGACGAGGGGAAGCCGATGGAGCTTTTGGCTAAAAAAAGAGACAAGTGTTAGTTTTTATATCGGCCGATGGTGAAAGATTAGGGGGTGTTGAAGGTTACCGATGGAGAAGCTTGAGGGCTTGGAGATAAGGGGGGCATCGAGAAGTTCTTATCCTTGGCATAGCCGATACCATATTGGGCTACAGAAAGCAAGTGTTAACAAAATATTAGAAAAGATTAAAACTAGAGATGAATTATATTTTACCTTCACTTTACGGATTGTCCTGCGTTAATGAGGTTGAGGTGAAGCTTGGATGTCAGATTCGGCTGGTGATCTTGTAGGAGAGGTCACATCGGCTGGTTGTGGATCGGCAGCAGTTTGGTCTTTAGTACCAATTACATCGGCTGCAGCCTTATCAACTTCTTCCTCCATAATTGTTTCATCCAAGAAGGCTTCAACGTCAGAGTCGAGTGAGGGAATGCTATCGGCAGGCTTCTTGGGGGATGCAACTTTGGGCTTCTTTGTCAACTTCTTGGTTATTGTTTGCTTATGCTTCCCGCCAGCCTTGGTTATCGGCTCCCTGATTTGGCCCTCTAGTAAAGATGCCACAGTAGGAGCAACAAAGCCGATGATTGATGGAGCGAGGTTCCCAGATGGCATCGAAGCAGGAGCATATACGATCGGCTGCCCGCTCATACTTTGAGTTGGAGAAAGATCACTTGGGACCTATAAAAATAAGGTTAGACAACTTTTGAAGACAAAAGGTTGAAGCTGATAGGAAATAAGAAAAAATTATTTTACTTGAGGACTGAGGGATTGATGAGGATACAACTAGCTCGGATATAATCATGACTACCTTGTGTATTAATCAGCCAAAGGTTAACCAGTTCTACATAAGATTTACTTGTTATATTTTTGAACATACGTTGCTACACAATGAGTTTTGTTTCTTTTCATTTGCAGAGGTACTTGCTTGGATGAAGGAAAAGAAGCCAAGCATAACGAATGCATGAAATATCAAAGAAGTTGATTGGGGACCAAACCAAGACCTTCTCCAAGTCGACTTCGGGTGCAATTCGGAGTCCAGGACTAGTCTGCACTAAAACGGGCGCCCAGGTCGCATACGTGCTCGGATTGGGGCTTTCTTTATATGGATGAAAAGCTAAAAAGATAACCTTTCCAATGGTTTTGGTCCCACATCCAAATTCTTTCCGAGTCAACGGGAATTGACCGAACAATTTGACATCCAGAATCTGTCCCGGTGCTGCGTCACCGTATTTGGGCCTTTGGGCCGTGTATCGTGTTGGAACCCATTAGGGTTGCGTTGAGAGGGGGTTGCACGACCCTAAACTCTATATATCAGTACCGCCATCATCTTTAGGTTTTTGGGTTTTGCTTAGATTAATCTTTCAAGAATAGTTTCGCCGCTAGATCGGTTTGTAAGACCCCAACTTGTGAGCTTAATCATTCATCTGCAATTTTGGTTGTATTCTATCTCGTTCTTGTTTGTGTTCTTCGATTGGCAAAACAGGGATTAGCCTTCTCGGTGAGGTCACCCGCGTTTCGACACGGGTGATAACCAGAGGAGACGTGGTGCTGCGATGGCAGGGCTCAAGAGCGTGCGCGTTCAAGAAGCCGGATCAATTTGTGTCGCATCTCTGCCCAAATCGTTGTTTATCAAAACCTTTCGGAAGATCGGGAACCCTAGTGCACATCAAGGATGGAATCATTGTAGTCAAGTAGAAACTGGCCGATAGATGAAATAGGTGCTTCTTCCATTCACTCCACCGCTTGTAAAAGAGTTTGACTTCTCAGAAGATCAATGTTTACATGGTTCAAGGATCCAAGTACAGGGCCCTCAATGCTTAGAATTCTATCCATCTGTAGAGCTGTTGTTACAATGCCCCTTGTTTGAATTTTTCTTACAAAGTACAAGCCGATAGGGAGTTGGCCCAGTCCAAGTTGTCTTGCAACCAATGTTGGAAGATAGAATTCGTAGGATGCTTGTACATTGCGGCCTTGAGATACTCCTGTTGGAAGAATGCATGGAGAGAGAGTCGATACAACATTTTCCCTTGAGCTGGGATTGGCTGCATCATTCAAGTCATTAAGCCTCAGATCGGCTGGGAGCTCATAGTTTGTGAAGCTAACATAAGGAAACCAAATCCTTGCAGCCTTGGAGAAGCCATTGTAAAATTGATCAAACCACTCTTGAAAGGATTCAGCCAATGATCCTGATCCTGGATAGGTTGATGCTGCCTCACCAAAGGACATGCATCGGCGTGTGCTAGATTCTTCATCATCTGAGTGATCTGATGGGAAGCTTGTTGAGTACAAGGGACTTCTTTTTGGCTACATTGAGTGTGTACAAGTTTAGCAAAAGCTGCAGAAACCACCAAGGACCTCCATAGCCGACAGGGGTTCCAGAGAGGAGTTTGGCTGTTGATTGACTTAGGGTTTGGTATACTGCTTCAAGTAAGAATTTGCTCAAGGGGATGAATTTCTTAGAAACCAATACTTGAGCCAGGTGTTGCATGCTGGCATTGGGGCCACAAGTTGATCCACAAAAGATAAATCTTTCAAGCCAAAGGTTGAGAAAAGTTATATGTTCCCTATCTGTTACTGGGCCTGTGCCGATGTGCTTGGAGATATAACCTGACCAACCACCCATGTTTTTGGTTGATCACTTGTGCTCACATTTGATTTTAAAAGAAAAAGTGTTAGCCGATGAGATGATATCCAGGCCTGTGAGCATCTTAATATCCAGCAAGGTAGGTGTCATCGGTCCTTGGCCAAACAAGAAGGCATTGAGAGTATCGGATCAAAAATATGCAGCCGATGACAGCATTGGTTCATCTTTCTTCATATTGGCTAGAGACAAAGCTAAGCATTAGAATATGCCTATTTCTTCCCACATGGATTGCTTGGAGGCCGATATCCTCTTATACCATGTTCTCCATCCGTCTAAGCTAGATGGCCAAGATCTGAACACAGTCTGCCAATTGGCTAAATTGGGCTTGGTTTGCTTATAACGGATTCTATCAGTTTCGGTGTTAATGAGGTAGCAGGGGTCTACATCGCCCATCAACCCAAGGAAATAGTGAGTTGGTTCTTTTAAGACTAGGATTGCAATTTGGTCTCTTAGGTGCTACAATTGAAGAAAAAGAGAGGAAATCAAAGATTCGCCAAGAAAGGGAATTGAATGTCACAACCCATCCCTGCGCCACTGTACAAATGGCACCGAGGAGGGCGTGCCGCAGGAGAACGGCGAACCGCTTTCCCACAGAACCGTAAAACAGATACCAGTCCCAGGATAACGATGCTGGTACAAGCGGTAACATGATGATTCAATGCAAGATTTAAATAAATACAATATACCTTTACGTTGCAGCTTCGGGTAATCCCTGAGTTGCAACCTCCAATCAGAGTCAGCAGCAACGAAACTTAGCGAAGCTAGATACCAAATCCATCGGCAGTAGTTTGGGTTTAGGGACGAAACTCCAACCTTCATCTTCTTCATGAACTTAAGCCAAGAGGAGAAAAACAACAACAAAGAGGGATTGAGTACTTTCGTACTCAGCAAGCCACTAGAAAATGTGTACATGCAAGCTTCACAGAAGGGCTAAGTTTGTTTAGCAAATCATTTTAAAACACTTTTCTTTTAAAGGTCTAAGTGTAGGTTTTCAAAATGACTTTCCCTTCGGAGAGAGGCGTCTCACCTCAATCCGTCCACGAGTTGCTTTGCAATGACTCGAGCGGGAAAGTCAAATTTTAGCATTTATAACACTTTCTCCTTTATTAGCTTGTTTTCACTTTCAAACATAAACCAACATTCTCTCCAACAAACATCCGTTCACCAAGTCTCATGGTTAACAACTCCGGGTCCGGTCCTCTCGACCTGCCAACCCAAACTCGGCCATCTCGGCCAGTAAACCGGCCCTCTCTGCCCTATGGTGCCAAACGATACCACAGGTCACACAGGCATGTTCCCAACCATGAAGGCTGGCCGTTCGTCACAAAAAAGGACTCTGGTAACGGTTCTCCTCCCACGAACCAATTTATTAAATAAGTTTTAAAAACAAATCTACACTATGGGAATCACCTCACATTCGCCCTTGATCATGGGCACGGCTGTTCGAACAGTTCAATTAAACCTCTGCAGAGACTGTACGTTTTTCCCACAAGACACGAAGCTTCATCGATACTGGCCGGTACTAGAAGTTCGTGACAAAGCCTTTCCCTAACCAAACCATAAATGTCCCGTGTCACACAAATGTGTGGAATCTCTCCACCAAGCATCACGCCAATTTCGGGCCCTCATCTACTCAGGCCCCACCATATGGATCCCCGACACATCCCTACTGCAGGAGATTGCCGCAAACTCCACCATACCAGTGCTCCTCACCTGCCAACATGCTAGACACCTATGTTTTAGCTAGTTACTCATCTAGGGGCATCCCATTCTACCCATGTGGTCGTACTGTGAGATGGTCGGATGTAAAACCCAAAGGAATCGGTCCTTATGCGCGACTTCGAAACCAAACCACACAGGAGAGGATTTGCACCGCAAGTTTTCTCCCATAAAACCTTTTTATTTTCAAAGTCACCGACTCCCCGAGACTGGTTTTATAAACCTTTCACAACCCAAGTTTTTCCACAACGATAACCATGTATAAACCTGATATAAGTAAAAGGTGCAAAAGGATACATACGCCCAGAGAGCGCAAGTACCGAGGTACTGCTGTGGTGGAGCGACAATGGTTAAGTTTAACAAGTTCCTATGGAAAATAATGCAACTACATAGGTTGGTCCGTCGGTCGTGTGCTCGTAGACCGATGGCCGATCAAAATAATTGTGTACGCTAAACATCCAAGTTTGCAATCAACACATTTTATAAACTAGGAGCAATATGATCGAAGAGTGGCTTGCCTTATTGTTGGTCTTCAAATCTTTTAGAAAAATCGGCGTCCGTTGCACCTCCGAAACGTCCACTACGCGATCGAAAAGAGAAAAATATCCAAAATCCTATAAAGCAGATAATAACTATTATAAACTAGTTGTGCCATTGTATACATCTAATTTTTAGAAAAATTATGAAAGTTGAACGGAGTTAATCGGACTTACGGTTGGGGAGATACGAATTTTGGAAGATTAATGGATTTTCTGAAATATGGAAATGAATTTATTAAATTGAAAGGAATATTCCTTAAGAATATTCCTAGGCTGTGAGGCTCAAAGGGAGGTATTGTGGACTTGGTGGAGATGGGGCTAGGCTGCTGGGCTTTAGCCCGAAATTGGGAGAAAGGACGTAATATAGACTTTGGCAGGGGATGAATTTCTTGGGCTCGGCCCAACAAAGGATGAGGGACTCCATATAGACTTTTTAGTCGGCAGCCCAATGGATGAATAGGGAGGTTGTGTAGACTTTTATAGGAGACTTCATGGGCTTGGCCCGAGGAACAAGAGGGAGATGCTATGGACTTGTGGATAGATTATAAGGCCGGTTGGCCCAATGAAGTAGGGGGAGGTTTTGTAGACTTTATAGGGATTTTTCATGGGCTTAGCCCAACAATGAGAGGGAGGCAATATAGACTTTCTCAAAGTCTTCGGTCAATGAGACCCGCGGAGAGAGATAGTGGGGCCCACCGGCGGGTCCCACCTCTTTTACTTTTTTCTTTTCTCTTTTTTTTTCTTTTCTTCCCTTCTTCTTCTCTCTCCTTCTTATCTCTTTCTTCTCTTTCCTTCTTCCTTTCTCTTGCTTCATAGGAGCCGAGCGGGAGGGGGAGCCGGCTGCTAGGGAGACAACGCGGCGCTGGTGCGGCGAAGCAGCGCGCGGCCGGGGGGCGGCCTGGCGCGGCACACCGAGCGGGATCGGCAGCAGCGGCGCGGCACGGCGCACGGCAGTGTGCCGGGCAACGGCAGCGCGTGGGGGAGGCGGAGTGGCGCNGGCGGGCGCGGCTGCGGCCGGGAGGCCGGGGGCGCCAGCGGCCGAGCGCAAGCCGACGCGCGGGTGCGGCAGCTCCGGGCGGCGTGGCGACTTGCCGACGCCCGCGGCAGGAAGGAGGCTCGAGCGGCTCACCGGACAGGGGCGACGCGGTACTGCCAGGGCGACGTCGGCCGGGAGCTCGGCTGAACGACGGGTGGCTCGGCCGAACAATGATGACATTCGGCCTATCGGGCGGCGGCAACAGTGAGCAAAAAAGGGCGGCTCTTATAGCCGTCGCAGCCAGCGGATGACGACGAAGACGACTCAGTCGAGCAGGGCCGACTGCCCGTTCGGCTGACGTCAATGGCAGGGCAGCACAGGAGGGCGAGGACGGTGGCGGGTGCTGCACGGTGGACTCAGCGTTTGCTTTCGGTGTGGACCACTGCCTCCAAGCTTGCTCAGTGGTGCAAAGGAGCCCTGGACAGGGAGCATGAGGAGCTTGCCAGGGGAAAGGGACGGTGGATAGCTTCTCTCGGCTGCTGCCTGTCTCTTTGTTTTGTTGTGATTAATGGGGTGTCCGGGGAGTTTTGATGGGTGTCAGGGAAGGGACAAGGGAGACAGAGGAGAAGATGTGTGTATGCTTGTATACTGATATTTTTGTCCGTGGGCTGTGAATATTCTTTTGGACTTGTAAAAGGAACTGTAACTGGACTGAAAATTCTAATGATTTGTTTGAGATTTTTGGACAGATAGAGAATTTGGTTGGATGGACTTTTGGTTTTGGACTAATAACTTGGAATGAAAGGAACGGGTAAGGCTTTAAACAAAATAATTTAGCACCGATAGAAAAATGGAGGGATAATTTAGGACGCGTTTCGAATTTCAAAATCCGAACACGGTATTTTATTTGGAAAAGAAAGATTAAAGGAAAAACTCGGTTTTTGCCTGTTCCGTCGATACGCGATTAAATCCAATGGGAATAACAACCGTCGATACGTGCGCCGAAATATTGATTTTGATACGCATACGTATAAGAAATATTTGTCAGGTGGTCGATGTCTAAAAATAAATATTTTTAGACTCTCTGGATGGAAAGGATATTATTTGACGACAAGGTTAAAAATCCCAAAATCGAAATTTCAACCGTACAAATTTTGGAAAGCTTTAGGAAGGAAAATTCGAACTTCAAAAATCCGAATAATGGGAATTTAATTTTTGGGAGACGATATCATGATCAGGATGTTGGGTTCACAAGGAAATGAATCAATTGAGATCTTTGGCACAAAATTCTAAATACACTCAAAGAACCAAATTTTTGAGAATAGGATTATTAATAAAATAGATTTTTCGACGGGGCGAAAATCGGGGCGTTACATCTAAGAGGATAATTCGACCTAGAACAGAGGTGATGGACGAAAGAAGATGATAAAGCTTAAGGAGGTCAAGGAGGGTACCAGGGAGACGTCAGTGATAGTGGTCATTTGAGCTTGAAGAAGGCGGTCGTTGAGGAACAACGAGGGTTGTCGCTAGGAGCTTGCGTAGTCGGAGAGGTCGCCGGAGAAGACGATGAAGGCTTGCGTGGTTCTGGGTGTCAGCTGGCATGAGAAGTAACGGCGTGAAGTTTAGGACCAAAACCGTTGGTATTTATTGCGCAAGGCTAATAACGGTCATAATACGGAAACCCTAGCTTTTTATGGATATGAGAGATAATTCCGCAGCATATCAATTTATACTCTGTAGTTGGGAGGCATGTGTTAACAGCAAAATTTTGTAAGGATATGCTAGCAATCAAGATTAGATCCGAGGCGGATTTGAAGGGACAAGGGAGTTTTCCAAAATAGACAACGCATCGGCTGGAGCCGTATCGACCGATATGGAATCGGACTCGGGCAGCCGATACGGGTAACCTGAATCGAACTCGGTTGAGCCGATACGAATAGCTAAGCTTCATGTTGGTTTCGGAGAAGGAATTAAAGGTATTGCCGATTAGAAATTGAGTTCAGATGAGGCAATTGTATCTATTAATTAAGAATAAGAGTTAGTTTGCTTGTTATAATATTATGGTAAGAGTCCACCTAGGACTTGTTTGTTTAAGCAAGTTGTAGATAGTGTCCGGCAAGGACAAGGTTTGTATGTACGGGTATAAATATAAGCCCGAGGTCTATGTAAAAAAACAACAACAATTCAATAAACACTTTCGGTGTATCGCCATAATTTTCCTTTACGTTTTCGACGAGTTCGTGCTTCGGGTTCTTCAGCTGGAGGTATGGCTTGTTAAATTACCATATAACTTAGCCAATCTAAATCGATGGTTGATTTAGCCGTATCGTCCAGGCTTTTCTAAGGTTCTGTCGGTATCGATTAAATCAGCTCATTAGTCTAGATTGGCATAAGATATCTACCACCGTGAAAAGCATTCAAGGGTTTGATTGTCTAGATATCATGCATTTTTTTACACTTTGCGCTGCATCAACCCTAGTCCTAATTAGAATCATGATCTCTAGCCTATCTCTTGTTTGTAATAGGGGTAGCATCGGAGTTTTAGCCGATCTTATCTGATATAGATACTTAGCCATGATTAAGTTACTTTAATCATGTTTTTTTATGTTATATCTGTCCCTTATACAGGGATATCACTTTAGTCAAATATATGAGGCTTGCCTCGATATATTTACCTAGATTGATATTCTTGTATAAGGTTATATCGGAGTATTAGCCGATATGGTATCAGTTTTAACCTAACTATGGTGTCATCGGCTAAGATCTAATCTTTGCCTATAGATTATGTGTTTACAGCCGATGGAACATATTTAGGATTTGCTTTGTGTTATTCATCGTACACCTTACAGCCGATTCGGTCAGATCGCATCGGTTAGGTCTATACGGTACGGCATCGGCTTATCAGCCGATCGGCTATCGTACATCTAACTCCTTTTATTTGTATATCTTATTGGTTGTAGGATCAAACCAACTGACATGTCCTAAATCCTTTTTCTAAGATTTGGACCTGCATTGGAGTAAAACAAATCTCCTAGGCCGCTGTGTTTTGGCATCAACAGTATCAAGAGTGATTAGACTGAAAAAATAGTACCTCATGAATACTTATATTTATTGATAAATTTTAAACACTAAAAATTATTTATATTTGTAGACGGATGAACTGCAAGATAACCAGCGAGCAATTAACAAGAACAAGACAGAAATCAACTAACAAGTAACAACTTCTCATCGGTTGTAACTAGCATCAAGTACCGACTCATGCTATGATCTTTTCATCATACAAAGAGTTTAAGACGCCTCCGAAGATTGAAGGCAACACATCCTAGCCACAGAAAGTTTCATACGCCTTCGAAGATTGAAGGCACCGCATCCCAGCAAGAGAAACGGAGTGTCAGCACAAGTTTTAACTGACCACAGATGCTCACGGCAAAAACGAAAAGCGATTTGCATTGTGGATGGAATGCCTTCTGTACCGTTGCTCGTCTGGATCCAGGGTCCCAAATAATCAGCTAATATTTTCGTCATCGTTGATGCAATTCTGATGTTGGCCTGCAGATTTTCTCCCGCTCCTGCGACATTTAATAGCTTGTCTTTTATAGATCTCTGCATGTCATCAAAAACAATCATGGTTGCCCTGCATACTTCAAGAAATCCCCTGTAAACTGACAGGGCACAATATGCAGACTTCTCATCAGAAACTGCTAAGTAGATAGCCACTCTATGTACAAAAGCCATATCATCAGCCGCAGCAGCAACAGCAGCAGCGGTCGATCCAACCTTGTCCACTTGTTTAGATTCAAGATGATCTTTATATGCAGCCTTAATTGCGGCAGCAGCAACAGCAGCAAGCGATCTAACCTTGTCCGCTAGTTTGGATTCAAGACGATCGAAGGTACGTTCCAGCAGAGACAGTGATTGCCATCCAATGTCAAGGCTACCTTGTAACTTTAGGAGATAGTTCCTGGTCCAGAAGGATTTGGTAGGAGAGGCTGCACCCAATCTCTCCAATGATCTTGAAACGCTACCAAACACGGATGCCAAGCGCTGGACAATGGGAATTTGCCCCTCGATCGCCATGTAATTTCCAAGATGTAATTGCAATCCGGCGGCTTTGACACGAACAAGAGGCCGGGCAGACCTGAAAACAACTAGGGCGGCCAAAGGGATCGATTTTTTCTTTTTTCTGTTGCGACGAGATCGATTTGCTCTGGTCGGGAGTTATATATAATGTATGTGGAGCCTGCCGGCAGAAGTAGAATTGAATCCGACTACGATTCCGAGTCAGGTACGCTCATACGGAGATTTGGTCGGAACGACTACGGATCGGAACAGCAAATCAAGTCCTGTCCTCTATGGCATCTCTACTACTCACCGAGCATAACTTGGACTAATTACTCACAATATCATCATATACATACGCAACCGCAAATCAAACATAAGGAGGAGTGTCTTCCTCCCCTTTCTCTAACTGGGCTATTGTGAAATTTGGTCTAATAGCATGCATCTTGAGTTGCTAAAGAGGATGCCATGTGCCCATGACAAGGATTGTAATTTTTCCTGTACTGTCAAATAGATATTTTAATACTGTCATATGATGTCTTTCTTCAAAAATTGTCTTTGTTTTATCACTTCCATGGATTTTCCAAATAAATAATCTTATTTAATTGGAAGTGATCTACTATAAATCACTGTTATTCTGACACAAGCAATCCTACCGGGAAAAATCAATGTTGATCAGTTAGTAGTCCCGCTCGCGCATTTCAGACAATAAGCCAATAAGTAACTTATGGAGCTGATAAGCCAATAAGTAACCGATGGATCTCATAAGCATTGATTAAAATTAAGGTGATACTTTGATGACCTTAAAAGTTTACTAGTTTGGGAAAAAAGACCAAGTAGTAATAATGCAGGGTATCAGGAGTGGTTAGACTGAAAAAAATAGTACCTCATGAATACTTATATTTATTGATCGAGTTCTCCGGCAAGTATTCAACTAATGGACTGTTTCTAAACCAAACTTGAAAAATCAACTTCCCTTCCTTCTTATGGCTGGCATTGGTGAGCAAATCAACTGATTCATTCGCCAACTAATTGAACCATCATTATTAGTTATATAATCGACTAATTCATTACTTTTTCTAATGTTCATAGAAAATTTCATCTCGATCTTCTTTTCAAAATGAGAAAAATTTGTGGGTATACTCCCAGCAGCTCTCTGCCAGCTGAGCTACACGCCCTTCTCATACAAAATTTTATTTCTAGTAATGAAGATGGGATTGTTGGCTGTCCTGTTCTTCGTGGCATCTCTACACCGACCCCTCCTGCTGGCCTGGCCTTCGATCAAATTAAGGAACAACAACAACAAGGAAAAGAATTTGACAGAAGCTTGATTTTGATCGGTCATGTCAAAACTAACTGTGAGTTTGATTTTCGGCATTTAACATAAGAAAAAAGAAAAGGTATGAGATAACCTGCAGTCTGGGAAGAGATCAGCCCATGATGGGTTGGGCCGGTTGAGAGATAGCCCATCAGGAGATTATAGTCCATGCAGCTTAATTTATTGTCTTGCTATCGAACAACCTTAAAATCAACAAACTATTTTGATGGGTAATATCCCAAGTCCCAACCAATGGATGCGTGTATATATGGTGTATTTGAAGATGCAGGGTTCAATTGATGTAAGGATGCAAACGAAGGTCTAATAAATAGAGTAAGAGAGAGGAATTTTTATATAGTTTCAATCCCCCAACAGTATTCAAATTTTCGCTGTGGCTGATAAGCCATTGAGTAAATGGTTGGATCCAATGAGCATTTCTACGAGTTTAATATAGATTAAGGTTAATGTGAAATTACTTTGATGACCTTGAAATTTACAACAATCATGCAGAGTATCATGATCGGTGACATTGGGAAAATAGAATCTAAGGAATATTTATATTTATTGATAAATTTTAAACACTAAAAACTATTTATATTTGTAGACGGATGAACTGCAAGATAACCAGCGAGCAATTAACAAGAACAGGACAGAAACCAACTGACAAGTACCAACTTCTCATCGGTTGTAACTAGCATCAAGTACCGACTCATGCTATGATCTTTTCATCATACAAAGAGTTTAAGACGCCTCCGAAGATTGAAGGCAACACATCCTAGACACAGAAAGTTTCATACGCCTTCGAAGATTGAAAGCACCGCATCCCAGCAAGAGAAACGGAGTGTCAGCACAAGTTTTAACTGACCACAGATGCTCACGGCAAAAACGAAAAGCGATTTGCATTGTGGGTGGAATGCCTTCTGTACCGTAGCTCGTCTGGATCCAGCGTCCCAAAAAATCAGCTAATATTCTCGTCATCCCTGATGCAATTCTGATGTTGGCCTGCAGATTTTCTCCCGCTCCTGCGACATTTAATAGCTTGTCTTTTATAGATCTCTGCATGTCATCAAAAGCAATCATGGTTGCCCTGCATACTTCAAGAAAACTCCGGTAAGCTGACAGGGCCCAATATGCAGAACTCTCATTAGAAACTGCTGCGAAGATAGCCACTCTATGTACACAAGCCTTATCAGCAGCCGCAGCAGCAGCGGTCGATCCAACCTTGTCCACTTGTTTAGATTCAAGATGATCTTTATATGCAGCCTGAATTGCGGCAGCAGCAACAGCAGCAAGCGATCTAACCTTGTTCGCTAGTTTGGATTCAAGACGATCGAAGGTACGTTCCAGCAGAGACAGTGATTGCCATCCAATGTCAAGGCTACCTTGTAACTTTAGGAGATAGTTCCTGGTCCAGAAGGATTTGGCAGGAGAGGCTGCACCCAATCTCTCCAATGATCTTGAGACGCTACCAAACACGGATGCCAAGCGCTGGACAATGGGAATCGCCATGTAATTTCCAAGATGTAATTGTAATCCGGCGGCTTTGACACGAACAAGAGGCCGGGCAGACCTGAAAACAACTAGGGCGGCCAAAGGGATCGATTTTTTCTTCTTTCTGTTGCGACGAAATCGATTTGCTCTGGTCGGGAGTTATATATAATATATATGGAGCCAGCCGGCAGAAGTAGAATTGAATCCGACTACGATTCCGAGTCAGGTACGCTCATACGGAGATTTGATCGGAACAGCAAATCAAGTTTCCTTCTTATGTCTGGCTGGAAGATCAAAGAACAGCAAATCATCAATTGATTCATTTGCCAACTAATTGAACCATCCGTTATCCTAATTCATTCCTTTCTCTAATATTCACACAAAATTTCATTTCTGGTAATGGAGATGGGATTGCTGGCTGTCCTGTCCTGTCGCTGTAGGCACCCGGGACACCCTGGTAGGCGACGCGCAGCTGGCTGCCGTGCATGGGCGCCGGGGAGAGGTCGGTGATGCTGAGCGGGCGTGGCAGGTTGGAGACGGGGAGCAGATCCAGGTCGAGCGGCTGCGCGGCGCGGGCGAGGTTTCCATTCTCCGGACTCCGGGTTTGGTGGCGGGAAAGGCCGGCGTCGCGTGTAAGTGAAAGCTAAGCAAAAGTGTTGCGTTGCGGTGGAAATGTGGAATGGAAAGGAATGACGAGGAGACGGTGTGGTGGTCGGTGGCCACGGACTTTTATGTTTTTCCAGGCTTTCAGTGGTGCGCAGACCAAAGTCAAGTGCAATCCTATATTTCTTCGTTTCCTCCTTTCCAATTTCAACACACGCAAAGGATGGTACAGGTGGACACAAATCATCTGCATTTATTACTGTAACTATAACCTACTCCTCCTTTGAAACCTGATCCTTAAAAAGCTACGTTCTTTTGAAGCAAATTTAATAATATAGCTAACTATTGACTATTAACTCATATTAAAGCTAACATGTAGCTCTATATTCTTTTTCCTCTCTTTTTCTTTCGCTATGAATTTAATGTAAATATCTTAGTACATGTGTATAGCTAGCTCTTACATGAGTGCCAATATTTCTCACTTTTCTTTATTTTTCTCTTCCACGTAAACTTATTCTTGACTTATAGCCCACTATTATCCTTGCTCTTAGAGGTGTTGAAAACCCCTTCCCTCCGCACGTAAAACGGAGCGACGAATTAACGCATGTTTAATTAAGTATTGTCAACTTTGTAGATCACGGCTATGGTATTTGCAGAATATGGGGATCGTTGGTACCAATGTATATGCGAGATTGAGGTAAAAGAGATAGAGACAAGGATTTTTATATAGGTTCGTGCCCCTTATCTGTAAGGTAATAGTCCTACTCCTGTTGGTCGAAGCCGGTGTTGCTCTTATTCATCATAATCACATAAGTATAATATCTGGGATAACCTATCTAGTTGTCGTCGACTTGACAACATAGAACACAACACGTAGTCGACGACAGAGTAGTCTTCCTCCTTGAATACGAACTCGGCGAGATAAGAGATAGCGCTAGATCCCTTTTGTCGGCCTCTATGGCACCAGATTGGGTATGTCTAGGCTTATCTCTGATGTAGATGTCTGGCGACATATGTTGGTGTCTATTCTGACTGGGCGTGTCCCCTCTCCTCCTATGGGGTCTTGTATTTATACCCACAGATATCTCCTTATTCAAGTAGAACTAGGGAGACAAATATGGATACGATCCGAGTAGTCCTTGTAGTTTTCAACTTGAACTCTGCTTCTCCTTCCTTATCCGGAACACCTTTTATATATGAGGCATGATTTCGTATAAGATTTGGTATATGGTGAACCCCGCCGAGCCCAATCCAAGATCATTGGGTATGCCTTATCCATAACACTAACAAGTATTAGCTTAAAAAACTTCAAAAATAAATTAATATGATTTTAAAGCAACATCTATATAAAAACTTTCTAAAAAAACATATCGATTAGTAGTTTGTGAAGCATGCGTGTGAAAAATGAGAGATGTGAAGTTAAACCTCTAAAGTATCTCAATTTACATCAGAGGAACGTCCGACGTCGTTGGTTTGTTTGTTCCGCATCAGACTGAACTAAGCGACCGCAGCGGCCAAACGAGCTTGCCCTCAGATCATGTCAACAAACCACCAACCACTCAACTCGCCCATGGCCACCACCTCCCAATGCGACTGGAGCAACATCGGCAAGGGGGAGAGAGGCCAAGAGCCAACTGCGGGGAGAGGACAGCCAGCGTGATCTCCATTAGGCTTTGGCGTCGTAGTATATATCAACGGTCAGTCAGCGGCGCGATAGGAGGAGGTACAGCCGACGGTGGTGAGTGGCGGCCACTGCGATCAACCATGACGACGACGACGAGCTTCTCGATGGCGCGGCAGTTGGCCTCGTTGCCACTAATGAAGAAGAAGGGGCCCAACCAGTCGAACGTGATCATCTCGTCTGCGACGTTGGCTCGTTAGCGACAACAACTTATGCAAATGGTCGGATGAAGCAGTGACACCGGACATCCCTCAGAGGATCCGGTTCCACCTGTCTCGTAGGGAGTATAAGCGACAGTTACTAACTCAAGATAGGAATGGCTATGATCAGATTCATGTACGAAACTAAACTTATTTTGGGATGAAGGGTGTACTAGTTATATCTTTTTCTTGTTACAAATAAATTGTTCTGTTCTGGTATCTTGCCCGTACGTGTTCCCTGCCACATCACATGGAGGTCATCAGCTAAGCTTATCGGCAACACCGCTATGACTTCCAATTAGTTCTCTGGAGATGAAAAAAATTGGAGATGAATAGTTGCCTATTTGACAACTATGTGTTATGTTTATATATGTTATGAAATTAATTTATCAAAGGATTTCGATGTTTACTCTCTTACTTGATGCAACAATTTTTGCATGAAACACTAAGAAAGACGGTATTCTTGTTTGTCTTCCTCCTCCCCAATGGTTATGATAGATAACTGCTAGATGAGAGAATGTCAATGATGGTTTCTTGGAGATGGATGGTTACCCATTTGACAAGCTATAGTTATATATGCTATAGAAATTGTCAGTGTATTCCAGTGTATACTCTCTTAATTTGTATAACAATTTGCATGTGAAAAACTAAGAAAGACGAACTCTGCAATGATTATTTCACAATAGTTTTCAACAACGTGGGCGCCTACATAGAGTCTATATACGAAAAGGGATGACATCACACACCAATAAGTAGTAAATAATACTATAATAAAGAAAAAATGAAGAAAATCCTACAACCTACATGTTAACTACATGTTAACATAAAAACTTATGCTTAAATAAAACTTTAATGATAAAATCAAATCTCAGTAATATTAATAATAACTATATAAGAATTTTGAATAACACGGATATCAACCGGAGATTTCTGTATCCATCGTACGGTTCCGGAGATGTACAAATACCAGCACTTTCTCCAAACAAGGTATTACAGTCGTCGCCATTGCCTCAGCTCTTTGCAGGTTCACTCACCGCCCGCAATGCGGTCAATATGAATGCCAACTAGACTGGTAGGGAAAAAAAGGATTAAACTAGCTAGCTAGACACAGTTCCTTTTTTTTTCAACAAAATATATGTTACTTGATATTCAACATGGGTGTCGACTACAAAGAAGCAACAGGATCTTGGTGAATTTTACATGTTCAGATATCACAACAACGAGACTGATGACAGACTAATAAAGACCCACTGCTCTAGGCTCTACAACGATGAAACTGCTGGGCAAAATCTTTGGATTTAATACACGTAAGGAAAAATTCTCCAACGCACAAGCTTGCAATATTCTACCCAGATCTCCTTGTACTTCTCTGAGCACCTTGCTTCGTCTCTTCGTTCCCTCCATATCAGCAAAATGAACAGGTATGTTGGATAGAAGTATGGGATCACCGAACTGCGCCAAAAAGGGTTTAAGATTTAAGGTTTATAAGAATCAAATTGTAAGAGATTTCTGTCGGAAGATCATCATCACCTGGTTCCACAAGGTAAGCTAAATGAAAGAGCTAGCAGTATATCCCCAAGATAATTACAGTGCCTTGCAATTCCCCTGTATTGGATGAAAAGGGGATTCAATATTTCACATTGTAAAGAGTACTTAATAAGCATGATTAATCTAAAGCAAGAAAGGAAAGTGCATAGTTCAAATAGCCGAACATAACTATTCAAGCTTTTTTTAGAACTACAAAATTGTTGATTAATATCGATATAGGTACACTACCCAAACTTGTTGCAGCTGTGATAAACATCATTTAGATATACTGAATTCTAACTTGTGTGTTAGCTGCCTACCTATTCACCCACATTTTCTTTACTGTAGTAGTATTTTTCCTTTTCTTTCCCAACTCACCAGCACCAGCTAAATCTTTAGGCAATGGGTATGCAGACTAGAGCAGAAGGTTAGTATGTTAGGCTAAGCAGTTAATAAAGGAGAAAACATGCAAGAGCTCCATAAGATGCACCATCTTACCAGTAGCCAGATACAAGTAGCTTTCCCCCGACAAGTTTGGGAGGCTTACCCCAAATAAGAGCTTTAGGGTTCTTCTTGAAGACATGTTTTTGTTTGTTGGCTCCTCTGAACACAAGATAGCTGTGGGCCCAATGGAATAAAGCATTGTTAAAGAGATTAGAATGCAATAAACAGACCATATATCATATAATCGAACAGCAGGTTCTGGTAACATAGGAAGAGTACCCAATAACGAAAATGAAGCAGTTAACTATAGCAGCCAAAAGGGACAGCTCCACTTTGTTTCTCAAAAGCCACCATCCCTGGTCATCACCGTTAAAAAAAATAATTAATATCTTGAATGTCAACCACCTGACTTACTAACTAACAAAAGAGGCATGCATGCTTTTAGTTGACTTGTAAACGTGATAAAGCTTGGAATTAATTCAATATATGAACATAATTCTGATGCATGAATGGTAATCTGACTGAAACAGGACATGGATCAAACTTAGCAATTGCAGAACTAAAAATGTATGGATGCACACCTGAATGGTGAAGGTAAATGGAATGAACACTAGATCACCAAAAACCAGCATGAAGCCCAGCCTTTCCGCAATAATGTCCCATCTGGAAATAACGAAAAAAAAATCAGCTGTACAGAAAAACAATGAGGTATGAATTTCGTCCTTGCTGATCGTCACGTGCATTTCAGATGATCATTCAGGCACACTGGATTGATATTCGCATATCTTTATATCAGAGGACAAAATGATATACTTACGTTGAGGTCATGAATTCTTCATGAACAAAGTAATCTACAATATACCACTGCATGAAGAAACATAACTAGTATCATGAACTATGGAGTATATGATGATCAAAAGAAGAAATGTCCATGTCCAATACCGCACAAAAGAATTGGTAGAGAATGACTGAAAGGTTGGCTGAACCAGCTAGGTAGCTCTTTGCAAACAAAGATAGGTTGATAAATAACCATGCCATCATCCCAGCTCTCACAAAAAAGAACCTGCAAACATGGTGAATATTTTTTTGAAAAAAAATCATCATTGGCATTCTAGTTTCCTCCAATTATTTATCATTCGAAAGACAAATAATAGGAACAACTTGAGAAAAGGGCAAATAGCTGGCTATGGATATCTACTTTATACACCACACTAATAAGGATTCATAGTAACTCACCACAAATTCGCCCTAACAAAACTCACCACAGGTTAGTTACGTGACTTTAGTAGATGATGAATTAAAAATGAAAAGAAAATGTTATGTAGCACATCTAAATTCATGTACAATTATAATTTGCTTTTGTCCACCCAGAAATAAAAGCCTACATGTCTTACTATTCTAGATCAGGTGGGACGAAACAAATAGCTGTGACAGGGTAAACTCAAGTTTCAGCAGATCCTAACATTCTTGAAGAGCTTATGCGCTCAACAACACTACTTTCTCTTTTAGAACCAGTCAACTGCACAATAAACAAGTGTTCCATTTGAACCAAATTGGCATTGTGCATAGACTATATGCATCAAATAATTCAATGGGAATATTATAGAACTAATCAATTTGTTGGGGCATAAGAATCATAGGAAATGAAATAAATACTTGCAGTGGAAGCAACAAGCCAATAGCACAATTCTCACAATAATCATGCTGCTATTTAAATATTTGGACGTCGTATCAAAAAGGAACAAGAAGACAAAGACATTGTTGACATACTTGAGGTCAACTCCCATGAAATGAGGATTGAGCTGCACTCCCAACCACCTAGTAGACAAAGTGATCAACATAACAATTATCAGTATTAACTTATATGATTAATACAGAGGATAGTTTCCTGAACTTCTGAAGATGACTAATTCAAATGAGACACATAAACTTCTAATTGGTAAATTTTAGAAGTTGGAATGGCGAGAACTGATACAATATCTCGAGTGCAAAAGAGATGCTAGACGTTATTTTTCACTCATTATGGTTTTATACAATAAAATATAAAGTTTCTTAGAAGTACCAATCTTGTATAAAGTTCCCACTGACATGCGGTTTCAAGGAAGAACTTTTATGATTAGACCTTAATCCTGAATAATACAGTAAGAAAGTAACCTGAAATACAAAAGCACGAAATGAGTCAATGAAAAGAACTTAAATGATTTGTGACCTAGTGAACATTAAACACTAACAGTTTAATGGCGCTGACAAAATTTGGTTCACAGCAAAACTAGTAGGAAGATTTCACTGTGTGTATCATCTTTTTTTTTTGTAATTTCTTACAAATTCTAGACATATCCAGCGTGACTAATTCCTTTGATTAATTTTAGCTATACCAATTCATAAGAGGTAGTAATTGAGGCTAAAACATCAAACATGTTGATGGCCATTTAAAGTGAATTTATTTTTCTTCCGAATTAGTCATGTTTCTTTGGTGCTTCAACTTAGATTATTCTGATTTGCACCGAATTTTAAGTCTGTCACTTTATTAACAAATAGTATATATGAAAAAAGTAGGGAGGTCAGATGAGTGACGGCACCTACAATAACACTAAAAATGAAGGTTGCAGACAACAGCTCGATTCCACGATCAGCTATGACCTGCAATCATAAGCAAACGAGATGTTGATCGATTGCACGTCACTTGAATGAATAAAAAAACCTACAAATAGCAACTGAAGGGAGCAAGTCAAAGCTTGGTACATGAGGCAGAGGGAGTAAGCTAGCTCACCGTTGGGGACATCCATCCCATGTAGACACCGAGCGCGGAGAGTCCCAGCAAGAGGAGGAGCGAGAGCAAACCTGCGGGTCACGCACGCACGCACGCACGCATAAGGTGGCTAAAAGCACATAAAGGCATGGAAAAGCGTGAGAGTAGCAGTGCTAGTGCAGCGGTGGCGATACCATTGCAGCGGTAGTGGAGGCGGGACGAGTCCGGGAGGATGGCTCCGGGGACGACCTTCCCGGGGAGGACGGCGCCGGCGGCGGCGAGGTAGGCTAGGTAGGAGAAGAGCACCACCACCACCTCAGGGGCGGATCCAACTTGCGACATGCCACACTTTTGAGGGGAACAAACAAAACTGTTACTACTTGTACTAAGAGAGGTTAAGGCCCTGAAATTAGGGAGGAGAAGAGCTTCTTCCAGATGTAGAAGAGAAGCTAGGGTTAATTAACGCAAGCAAATTCGAGGTGGGAGAGAGAGATGAATCAGGAAGAGGACGTGGATGCTCAGCAGGATCCCCTCCCCTGCTCTGCTCGCCAGATGGAGATCGGCGCCCCTCCCCTCCCCTGTTCACTGTTCAGCCGCGAGATGGCGCCTAGGGAAGGGGGAGATACTCGACTACTCCACCTTTTATTTCAAATTTTTCACTGTATAAAGCTAGCTAGCTATGTTACAGTTTCTTTATTTATGATGATCGGTGGTCTATCAACATTATTCGTTCAAACAAATTTAACCAACTCGATTAACAATTACGTCGACAGTAAATTTCTTAGGTGCCGCTCCACGTACCGCCATCACCGCTCTTTCTTCATGAGCCATCATCGTTCCTCCTCTCTGCCTTTACATGCGCAGCCGCACCCTTTAGCCACAGAGATGTCTCTTCTTTTTCCCGGTCGTCATGCACGCTATTGTCATGGTCGTCATTGAGTCTGGGAGTATCGGGCTTGCAGGAACTCGAGGTCGGGGAGGTAAGGAGCTGACCCAGCAGAGAGCAGAGACGCTAGATCCGGGCTCCTCACTGGATCTGACTGTTTCCCAACTGTTAGAGGGAAGAAGAAAAAGGAGAGAGAGTTAGTGTGCGGAGGGTGACAGATTCAATGGACTTGAAGGTGAAACGGTAGTGAAGTCACCGGACTTGAAGATGGACAAAATGAGATGGTTCAAGTTGAAACAAAAATATAAAATGTAAAGTTTGTTGTTATATAAAAAAGAAAAGTTAAAGAATGATATAACATGAAAAAGTTTTAAGAAATACATAGTATAGACTGTAATTTACTTTTTCTTTCTCTAGAATAATTAAAGATGAGTTGTCCATTAGCTAATAGTCTCGTGCTATGCTAAGCTCACTATAATTTTATCGTCTTTGCACAGTATGTATGAGCTAGTCTACTTAGCTACTACTAATAATCTCATGATATATTGACGCATGACAATATGGACTTCTGCTAATTAATTATGGTTAGATAGATCCAACTAAAAAAGATAAAAAGAATAACATCTGCTTAATAATAAAGCATTTGATTGTGGTCTCCTCTTCTCACTGCATGATATATGATGACTATTATCAGTATGTATATAACTATATTGGTATTTCCCCTAATTATTTCATATTATTTTTTTATTCTTTGCATATATAACAATTTGGACTAATATTTTTTTCTCATAACTAAATAGATCTTTTCCAAATTTCTCTTATAAAATGAGTATAGTGCATTGTATAATTTTAAAATTATATTACAAGTATGTAATTTAAGACGTAAGACATGGACTTATAGTATAAAATTTGACTTTTTCTAAAAATGCCACCATAGTAGATAGGTAGTTAAGTGAACAACCATAAAAAATAATCAAATCAAATCATTTGTTATTTCATTGAAAATAAGACATTTCTTATCTAAACATGTCAGGAAAACTTCGAGAGAAGGTAAGAAAATGAGGAGGTTTTTATTATGTTATCTTATATAGCTTAGATTCAACGATAGGGAGCAACTCAAAAGCTTGGTACATAAGGCAGAGGTAGTAAGCAAGCTCACCGTAGGGGACATCCATCCCATATAGACACCGAGCGTGAAGAGTGCCATCAAGAGGAGGAGCGAGAGCAAACCTGCGCGGGTCACGCATGCACGCATGAGGTGGCTAAAAAGCACAGAAAGGCATCGAAAAGCATAGAGTAGCAGGGCTAGTGCAACGGCGGTGATACTGTTGCAGCGGTAGTGGAGGCGGGATGAGTCCGGGAGGACGGCTCCGGGGACAAGCTTGCCAGGGAGGACAGTGCCGACGACAATGAGGTAGCCTAGGTAGGAGAAGAGCACCACCAGAGAATTGAGCAAAAAATTTCCAATCCGGAAGCTGCCGATGGATGTACGGGTGCCGGACGAGACAGTGGGACGCATCACGCTCCACGAGGACACCAGTGAGGCGGCAAGTGCGGCGGCGTCCATCTCCGTACGGCGAAGGCAAAGGGATCTTGGCGGTGGTGGTAAAGGGGGCACTCCCTAGTCCACTCTACGCGAGCGGAGCCAAATAGCTTAAGGCCCACAAGCCTGACAGCGTGATTTGGATTTATTCTATTTTATTCTAGTACTTCTTTTGTTTTAAAATATAAAAAAAATTTGTTGGATAAGACATATCATAGTATTATAAATCTGGACGTACTCAGATTCATAGTAATAGAATATGTCTTATCCAACCAAACTCTCTTATATTTTGAGATGAAGAAAATAATATATTTATAACAGTGCATACGAGGTTGCAGGATGACTTTTCTTGTGTTTTGGACTCTACTAGTAGATCTTGTCCTCTACTTGCAAGAGAATGGTTAAGAAAACTCTCAAAAGCACTAATCTATGTGCTACGCACTGGACTACACATCTGTACAAATGTGTTGGTTTTGCAGCACGTGAGCACTCTGCAGCTCATGTGGTTTCGATGGCTGGGATCACGTGATGTGATTCAGTGTTGCCTCCTCTTCCTCTCTCTGATTAATGGTCGATCCTTGTTGAAATGTCACACTACTGTATTTAAAATGACAGGCAGATCACCACCGATATCACTGTGCTCAGAGAGAACGATTGATGGGTTAAAAAAATTTTAAATATCCTCCTACATATCACCATCAGTATCACTGTGCTCAAAGAGAACGATTGCTGGGTTTAAACATCCCCCTACATTTGGCATCCATCAGTATCACTCACTGTGCTTAAGAGTTAAGACTCAAACGTTCGTACGGTCTACCCCAATTACAATCCTAACACAACACAGGGGAATGTACCCAGGAGAACTGTACAACACGAGTTCCCTACGATTCCTTTCTAACTTGAAATGGGACCAGCAGATCACCAATTGATGATACAGAGAGATACATGAATGCTGTCGACAGAAAAATGACAGCACAAAGCTCATTGGTAGATCTTGAGGCATGCACGTCCAAGCACATTACTAGAGTCTCTGCCAGCTAACCATATCTATCATTTGGGCAAAGTGCAGGCACAAAAACCACATGCGCTTTGATTTGATCAGTACGTGTTCTGGGGGTTGAATCGCCTCCTGGCGTCGCGCTTGTAGTAGGGCGTGTCGTCGATGGTCCTCCTCACGTACTCCATGAAAGGCTGAGGCGTACGAGGTGACAACTCACCAGTAGCTGGGGACGCTGGATCAGCCATCGTGGCTGCTGGTGCTGGTGCTGGCGCAGGCGTCACGTATCTTGGTGGTGCCTCTCTGATCGGTTTCTTCTCCAGCAACTTCATGAAGAGGGCAATTGTAGCGATTGGAACAACAATGCATGTCACGATTGCCACCAATGTTGTTAAGCCTGATGTCGATGGCTCTCTTCTTTCTCCGGTGTCATAGATAACTTCTATTTCCTCAGTCTGGCCTGTAGGTGGAGGAAAACGATGTTGTTGGTGATGATCCAATTGCAATCACCTTGTATAGGATAGGTGATACTTAAATTTCACATTGTATATACTGTTAAGGAGGATAGGTGCATTCAAATGTTAGGTTTACTTGGTTTTGACCTCAGTTTTACCAATCACCAAAAAGGTGGTTCAGGATGATGGTCAGACCAAGACAACTACTATTTTTTTTGAAAACTGCCAAGAGATGTCATGACTCTTACTAATCTATTCATTACAAGGATTTTGGCAAAGATAGAAAAGCATACCGGTGGCTGGAAGAATTATAGTGATCTTGTCATAGAATGATTGCCTTTTAAGTGCTTCAACCTGCAAAAGCATGCAAGTCAGTACATGTTTACCACCGTTATGCATCGATTTCTAAAAATACTTCCTTGTCAGTTGCAATTTACCTGGTAACTAATTTGACTTGGAACACCTCTTCCATTTGTATCAACACGACTGGCTGACAGTAAATCTTTAGCACTCCAGAATAACTCAACATCTGGAGCAGGGCAATAATAACTCTAGCATTAGAAACAAACACAGCCAAAGCCCAAAGGTCTAAAGTTCATGGACACAATAGAGCTTTATCCTACCAGTATTCCCACCAAGAGTGATGATGCTATGGTTGCAGCTCGGAGTCAGGTTTAACTGCATCAGATAACCAGCTTTGTAATAATCAGTTAGAACAAAAAGAAATGCGCATGAGACGGGGAGGAGGAAGGTGGCTACCTTCCTAGGTTCTTTAATGTAGAACCCTTTGACAAAGAGGGCGTGAGCAGATCCTGTCACCTTTGGATCTTCTTTTAGATTTGCATGAACAACAATGTGTAAAAATCCTTCCTTCGGGTTTAACTTAACAGGCAACAGTTGTGCAGGTGAATATGGATGAAATAAGCAGTAAGATTTTTTAGCAGCATCATCACTCCACGGCTCAACAAACCTAAGGGAGAAAGGAGAGTGAGACTTTAATGCATCCCTAGAATAATCTGGAGGAAAAGCTAGTTGTATGACCAGCTGATGATGGGAAACATACCCAACAAAAGAAGGTTCAACCTTGCAGTCAAATGGGACATTAATGTAATTGATAGAGGAGTCTGCACTGTGCCCAGTTGAATCACTTCTTTCAACAAGGGGGAAAAGGTTAGTTATTATCAAACATAAGTAAATTCATGAGCATCCAAATACCAAGACAAAAAAGAAAGCTACAGAAGTGCTATGTTCTGGCTGGACTTAGTATCAAATACATTTATAGTAACTTTGTCTATGCAATACAGGAATATTTGTCCAGTTCCCACTACAATTATACGCCTCCCTCCACCATCCTACTCTCTAATGTTGCTGAGAACATATGTATGCTGAAGTATAATCTGTTGCAAGTTATATAATACGGTTTCTATATAGATACATCTAGGACCACCAGTTTCAGGTAACAATCTCCAACGGTGAACCTGAATCTGGAAGTACCAAAAGTGAGGCATAGAGACCTCTTAGCAATACTACTCTGCTGGTGTTTCAAGTTATAGTATAATAGGCCTAATGTATGGATTGCAAAACTGTAATAGCCTAGTGTACTAGAAGTTCATATCTAATAAAGTATCATATTAGAGTAGATTTGGCTTTGATTATATATTGATCAACAACAATATGGAAGGAATATTGTGAAATGATATGAGCATTACTAACCTCAATTTTACAGAGAACTTGTATCCACCAGGTGGTCCAGCAGCATTTGTCAGCGTCTCCGCAGGAGCATCAACTACTATCTGGTTCACCTTCAGCACAGTGACAGTTGTGTGCAGTTTTGTATTTGGACCTTTGAATATTACTGTTTAGAAGGAGAAATCACACTGAAAAATAAGAAGCGGGAGGGAATGACACTAGGTAATGTATTCTACTCATTGAAGATAGACTCTTAGTTGCATACCTTCTGCTATACCTTCACCACGTGCCTGTGCTTCACCAGTTATTCTATTAATATGCACAACTTTTTCATTGCTACTTAACCACTGACTGGATCCACGCACATCCATCCCTACAAAAGGAAGGCGATGGTTAGAAAACAAAACATAGAATATACAGTAACATGCATGTCCTTTGCTCTTACAAAACATGTATGAGTTAACTACCTATTCTGGTAGTGTGGCCTATCTATGAACTATCCCTTTTGTTTTCTAATGTAGGGTGCATCTTCTTTTGCACATACACTAAGGCATGCTTGTAAGGAAGTTAGAATAGTGGTATATAGGGGTATAGAGGGAACAGCATTTATTTATCGGAATCTGAAGTAGGCCCTACATTTCTGAAGACGACCATCCAGAAAGGGCGTCTTACATTTGTGAACGAAGGGAGTACTACTAACTAAAATGTAATGTGTGGACAGCAATGAATATAAAAGGATAACAACTAACTAAAATGTTATCATGCACACTGAAATGGTGGATCAGACAAAACTCCCAATACAACAAAAATAGATGAAAATAATCAGTAGTATGGAAATGGTTTCACTGGACGTACGGTCTCCAATAATGGTGAAGTTCAATTGCTGCCCAGAACGAAGGACCACATCCCTGGGATACATCTGTGCACCAACAGATACCTAATATAGTGAAATGCGTTAGTCAAAACACAAACTGTATTCCATCGTGAGCATTCAACCGAAGAAATGGTATATGGTTTTGCTAGATGATGTCACCACCAGATTCTGAAAGCGTATGCTATTGTAGTTTAGTTTGGTACATTGTACACAAAACACACAAAAAAACTTCCACCTGAGGAGTGCTAGCCAGAATAAGACACACTGCTCAAGTTTAAATAGCTACGAGCCCATTATGCCATTATGGATTAGACAGAGAACTATGGGATAGTAGCATTGAACTTTAGCACTTTACCATTATGAAATCCGCTTTCTTGGGAATATGGCTGATTTGCAACCTTACAAGAGCAGTTCCATGACTTCTTGCCTGCAAAGGACAACAAAACATAACGCATTTTGCATAAAAGTCTCACTCAAATTATTCATACTCAAGATTGACTCAAATTCTTGTTACAACTTCCAGAATTAGTTTCACCACAATATTCCTTGATTATTCTTGTCATAATTTTAAAGCAATCATTGCAATTGAGAAAGCGTTAAGATCCACTAAAAACCCAGTTTACAGCCTGAACTTCCCATTCCAGACTCAAACTCTTTTTTTCAGACTTTTGCAAAAGTTCAGGGTTGTAAAAATGGACTTTTTTTCCAAAACAATATTGAAGCTCGATTATAGGGGAAAGCCCATACCTGTAGCACAAATCGTTCATGGGTACCATGTGTACCGTTGCCTTCTTTTGGCATAAGAATTGACACGACATCAGGATGATTTGTCTCAATCTTTACAGGGACTATTCCAAGTGCTTCACTGAAGGTATAACCTGGTTGGAGGGAAAGGATAAAAACAGGAAGAAGTAAAGTTTTCTAGATGAAAAATAAAAGAAATGAAGCACTGATACTAATAAAATTGTTAGTGATTTACCTAATTCATCACTGTATTTTATATCCAACTCAACTTTATCATGTACAGAAAGATAGGCTATATGGACTGATGATTCTGCAGCTGCTATCTGTGCTTGTGCAACCTGAAAAATAATGATAACAACAACAGAATCAAGGATTATTTTCTAGAATACATAGAAACATAGAGTTCAAGCGATTATAGAACATCTGTATACAATGACAGCCCAAAATTTTGAAAGAGTAAAATACTTGTCTGCAGCTTATTTTTAGGCATCCTTCAGCGCCACAGTGGTCTTTTCCAAAACTACTCTCTCCGTCCCAAAATATAACAAACTTCTAGCATTCAAGATTTGTCCCAAAATATTACAACTTCTCTACAACATTCTATTCCCAACCAATCATAACCCTCCACCATTCAATTTCCCCACCTACCTCCAATTCTCAACCAATCACAACCTTCCACATTTAATTCTACTTAATTTCTTAATACCCGTGTCCAACCCTAAAAAATTCTTATATTCTGGGCTGGGACGGAGGTAGTAATAAACAGCCTCTATTATCCCTCCGTCCCAGAATGTAGCAACCTAGGATTAGATGGGACATCACCTAGTCCAATGTTTCCCTGTCCATATACATTGGACTAGGTGATGTCCATCTAGTCTAGGTTGCTACATTCTTGGACGGAGGGAGTATTAAACAGAAAAAAAAACTAGAGTTTGCATCCCGCATGCATTGAACTGTACAGCAACCAACGCAGAAATAGTAATGATAAACTGACACATACACAAACAATACAACATGCAACTATATCCCTGCTCCTTTTCTTGTGGTGAACTATATCCCTACTTTAACTACCCAGTCACATAAGTTTGAGTACCCTTTAGTCATAAGCGACTTCAATCATGCCAAGGGAAACATTGTATGAAATGTAGTCCAGAAAACATGGAAAAAAATAAATAATATTACAATCTCAAATAGAGATATTTATAGGGATGTCTAGTACTATGCTATTTGCAATAGAAATATATGTAATTAGAGTACCAGCATCCAACCTCAGCAACTCGTAGGCATGATGCAATTTCTGTTCTACCAGTTGAGTGATCCTTTGCCTGAATGCAATCAATTGCATTGCTTTCTCCAGTCCTAATTTTACTTCCATCAATAATGTTAGCATTTTGCAAAACAAGATCACTTTTACCAATGTTCCTTAGCAAAGAATATCCAATAGTACTCTCCAGGTCAACTGATCTAGGCAAAAGGTCCGTAGTAGTATAAAAGGGTGGGAATAACCATGTTATAGGAAGTCCAAGTGCGAGAGGAGGATCTGGCACAACAAGAATTGTCTTGGATGCATTGTAAGCTATGGACCCAGAATTGCCAGTCATCAAGAAATCACAAGTAACTGACACAGAAATTTTGGTTTTCCCAGCAGATCTGTCACAAGAAAAATATTCATTAGGACTCTTGCAGCTAACCCAACTTACCACATAAGTGTGTTTTTTAAAGTGTCTCAATCAATATTCATTTTTATTTAAAAGCCACAGATAGAAACAGTCCTTCGTTAGGTCCAAAAAGGTTTCACCAATCACTGTGACTTTGACCAATGCATAATGAGTTTTCCCAAAGAGCTACTTCAGAGTATTAGTTTAGCTCCCTTTAATATGAATATTGGGCTCAACAGAAACACTCCACTACTTTCAAAAAGTTAAGGGGCTAGGCTACTTTCAAAATGTACAAACAGGCAATAAATTGGCAATTCGGTATATCATTCAATACTTCTATGTAGTACCTTCCAATCACATGATTGATAAAAGCATTGCTACTTCCATTGGAAAACCATGGATAGTTTTTTCCTTCCAAATATAGCCCTTGATCAAGTCCATACTGCCAAGATCTAGCTGATTGAAACATCGCCACCTAGTGTAGAACAGTCTGTTAGTTCATAGTGCTCTGAACTTAGCATTTAAAAATATACAAGGCGAGGAATATTCTAACCTTGTCATCTTCTATAACCCAAGTGTAACTTTGGCAAGTTTCATAAAAGGAAAATAGATCTCCCTGAGCAGCATGTGTAATGTTAAGTAGCAAAACTTCACAAGATAGTAATAAAAGGATTATTGGATTAAACATACCTTGGGCAGAGAAGGGTAGATGGGCATGCTGCAACCAACACAAAGACGGTCACTTTGAGTACTCAATATCATAGCCACAGGGATATCCACTTCAACTCTTCCAAAAGCTTCACAGATGAAGGTGCCTTCATTTGAAAAAGCAACTGCACGCACAGTCTAATGGTGCAACTGGTCAGTACACTGATCTGAACTCAGAAGTTTGAAAATTGCACGAATCAAATGTAGTACTTCAAAGCAACGTGCAGGTAAGCAGCATACTTTATATTAAATTGAACAATGACAACAAAAATTGCATGTTAACGTAGAGCAAGGTCAAGAAAATGCCTTAGAAGGGTATGACTTACAGAGTTTCCAACAGTCTTTGCAGACAGCTTGCCAGTAGAATTTTGAACTTCTACAGTTTCCACATTAAGACTTGTGTACTCAATGACAACTCCAACTTTTGGACCACCTTTTACAGAAAGCTACAAGGAAGAAAAAACTCAGGACCCAAAAAAACAAGGATAGTAATAAAATCAGAGAAAAGTACAAATAGTTGACATAACACAGAAGATATTAATGGTTACCATAAAAGAGGCACCCGGTGTGAGGTAGATATACTCTGGATGAATTTGCAGCGGTTTGTACACTTCCACCTTTACAACCTGACTCAAAACTCTTTGACCAGGGTGTTGCTTAGCAGTGACCTGAAGAGTAAACATAGTAAATGCTACAGGCCAAATAAGCCACTAAAACTAAAAAAATATCCACCATGAAATTGTCAACTTACATATACAGATGTTGTGCCAATTTTCGCAGCTTTAACTGAAAATTTTGGTCCATCCAGCAACTCATGTGAATTAATAAGCTCCAAAGTCTCATCACCAAGATGCACTTCAATTCCCATGTATTTGTACTGCAAAGAAGACATAAATTGGCGGAGTCATGGAGATATAGTGTTAATAGTGATAACAAATCAAATGTTACAGATAGAAAGAAAGAATTCACAGTTGTCATGGTATAGAAGAAACGGAAGGTTAGTTGAGAAAAATAAATGACCAACTACAGTGATAGAATTGCACCAACAAGATAGCTTGAAATAGAGTTAAGATAGTGGATTTGGTATATATTCAATACAGGATTTTAGGAGCAAAGAGGAACTATAGCAACACTACCAACAGCTAAGGTTCCACGGAGACTTACCAGGAAATTATCATAAAGGATGACCAAATGGAAAGAAATTAAAATTTTCACAATAAGGAATACAAAGACAACACTAATACATGCAATTAATGTGGAAAGATCTGAGGTACAAGAGCATGGAGGCATGGGAAGGACCTGAGAATCTCTAAAGACTTGTCCATCTTGCGTTCCAGCAGAAATATGAAAATCTTCTGTGCTTCCTTCCTATAAACAGAACAAGAAGACAATGAAAAAATAACCCAGAGATTTAGCATCTGCGAAAACTGATCACAAGAGTGGGAAACATATCCCCATACCATAAGGCTGATGTGCTCTTCTGAGTTTATCTTAATCCAGTCAACATTTGCAACTCGAACCTGCCATATCACATAACACCAAAAATAGCTATTACCAGTTAAGTGCAATGGACTAAAAGGAAGACTAGGATACAATTTGACGAGTTCATGTGTCCATCGACAACAGGTATATACCAAAAGTTTTCATTATCATAAGAGAAATAATAAAATAAAGATGAGATGGATGACAGGGCAAAACATTGCTCTGGGGAGGTCAATGGCTGTTATGACCAAACCAAACATGGCAAGCAATAAGAACAGATAAAAGGCACTTGGTTCACATAAGCAAAAAGTGGAACATTGAGAAAATTGAGAAGAAAGTACCAAAGAATCAGTTAATGCTCTAGGAGAAAGACCAATGTCCTGGATTGTAACTGTAGCAGTGCCCAAGCCTCTAGCACCAAGAATCAACTGAGAACATAGTGCCTTTCCTGGATGTTGAAGTATTTGCACCACCTGCGTGTCATTGCTAGAGGCATCTAGGAAACATGTTCCACCACTAACAGCTAAGGTTTCCTGGTACAAATAAATTAGGCAGAAATAAATAAGGTAATTTACATATAAGTAGGATCATGCAAAGGAATTATAAAATGTTGCAGTTACATACCTGTGCTTCTGGATGAAAAACTATCAAGACATAATCCGGAGTGACTCGTAAGGAAGAAACAATCTGTTTGAAGTCCATAACGATTAAGATGAAAGCTTTACGCCAATACCAAAGCATAATAGCTCAAAATAAATCAAACCTGATTACCTGCAACTGAATAGCATCGGTGAGAGTATCACGTGCGCTTTGAAGAAACATGTGCCCTTCTTCACGGGTCCGGCCATCCACTCTTGAAGAAAAGCCAATGACTGTAGCGTGGACAGTGCACTAGAAGTTCAAAAATTGAAATAGTTAAAGGAGAGATCAATTTTAAGCCAAAAGAGGGCATACAATTCTTAATGAAATGTCCAGGTTCCTCAAAACACTGTACTATTTTGATTTTTGATATACAACCATGGAATGGCTCGTATAAATCAACAGCATGGTTCATACACCTATCTCAATATCAGTGTGTGCACATGTGTGCGAGCACATTATTGCAAATGAAGATAACAAGCATTTAATAATGGGGGCATTTAAATAATGCAAAAAAAGGAATTTGAAAACAAATTTGGAGTGGACAGTCTGTGATGCAAACAGTACTGAGTACTGACCATTCCAGTAGAATTCTGTAGGACAAGAAATCTCTCCCAGGATGAGTCATCTAACATGTCAGCGTCTTTGTCTTCATCCAAGTAGGCAAGTCCTTCACATTCAGTGACCTCCCAACTCAGGCAAAGAGAAGAAGAATTGGCAAAAAATCTTCCATTTCCATGTACACCAGCAGCAGCTAGACGCATTTTTCTTCCATTTGAGATTACAACAGGCGATGCTTGCAGTCTATTGTGCTTACGTTCAGCTCTGCTTGCAGCTTCCAAAATAACAAGTCGGCTTTCTATTCAAGTGTAAAATATGATATCTAATAAGTTTTACAGAATGCAGACAGCAAAATAATATCATCATGGACATGTGAATTTATGAATTATATTGATTATCCAAATGACAGTATAGTACCATTTTCATTCGCGATCAATGTTATGGCTGACGGGAAGTCACAAACAACTGCCAACTCTGATTGAGCTACAGCAGGCACAGGATGATCTTTTCCAATCATGTTTCCACGTGAGAACAGCAGTTTCTACAGAAGTACAATAATTGTAAACATACGTGAACACAACTATTGACAGGAATGGACAGGATTTATCAAAGTGCGAAGTTGCATTCAAAGTACTTACAAAGTTCCCTTTGCTTGGGCAGGATACACGGTATAGCCTACTGGATAATTTTTGTACAGCAGTAGAGCTAACAACATAATTTTTTGATTCGCCAATAACATCAACAGTTTCAACAAAATCGACCAGTTGGTCCCATTGTTCCGGCCCTCCATAGAGAAATACATCCATGGTTGATCCAGGAACTAAGTACAGCTCTTTGGGAGAATTGTTAACCATATTCTGAATTCCACTATGTATTCTAGATAAGTCAACCCAATAGCCACCAAATCGGTTTCCATTTCCTGCTTGAAGTACCACGAGAGGATAGTATGCAGATATCTTTGAAGTGGCCTTAAGAAAAATAGGTCCACTAAAAATCTCAGAATAGGACTCTGAATCAAAGGAAAATGTTGCAACTAGTGTGGCTTGACCAGCAGCCGATGCATTTAGAAATACCCAAGCACAAGGATTGCCATATTGTGCCCAAGAACTAGCATGATGCTTTAAGGTTTCGATGCTCAAAGCATCAGCAGTGCCAACAACTTCAAAAGATTCATTCTCAGATAGTAGGCTCCACCTTATAAAAGCATTAAGGCAATCACATCGCGAGAATGAGTGTCCTGCAGAAATATTAATACACCTAATGGTTATTGGAATGAACAAGATAGTTTTCAAAACAAAGAAAATGAGTTTAATAGTTAAAACATAGAAAGAAATTATAGCAAATGATTCTTGTCACGAAATATATGTTTCTTTTCAGTTTTCAAGGCAACATATCAGTCTCTTTGAATTTCAAGGAGTACCATTGAGAAAATAGTATGAGAGGGCTTAGTTGGAGAGATCATATGAGAGGATTTAGTAAGATAGGTTAGAGTGTGGGGGTATATTATCAGGAGAGTCAATGGAAAGTAGGTTAGCATTCATATATCATTTTTGTAGAATGCATGCTACTTGCTAAACTTAAATCTATGTCATAAGGGAAATAATAGCCAATCCAGGAAATGTTAGTCACCATTAGATGTTTTCAACGTCACAGCAGCTTGAAGTTGTGTCCCAACAGGCACCTCCACAGGAAAGTTTGGCAAGATAGCCTGTGCTGAAGGAGTGGATACTTCAACAGTGACCTGCGTGATCAAGCAAACCCAATGAGCTGACAAAAGCGAGAAAGAAATTCGAACAGATGGAAGGTTCAGGTAATACAGTAGATAGTGGACTTGAAAAATAAAATAAGAAAAAAGGACCCGCACAAGCATGAACTAAAGGGTATGTAACCAAACCCTAACAAAATTTTTGCACTACCTAGACCAATAACAGACCTTCATGAGCATTTATCAAAATTAGCGGGGCAACAATCCCAATTTCCCAAAGTCCTTTGGTAATAAATTGCCAAAGCCCAAAAGTTTGGCATTACTAAATCAACCCAAAATGCTACACATGATGAAACTACAGGTAAAAAAAATAGAAGATATGAATAAGCAGCGATTTGATCATGTGAGTGATATACTGATACCATATGCAAGTGTAGAGTTTTTGCACATGACATAGTGCAAATACAAGGTAGCATCACATACAGCAACTCAACAAAGGTGAACTGACATGTAAGATGCAAATTTCCATTCAATGTGATCAGACTCATCTTGCAAGATAGATAAACAGAAGAAAAGGCTTCAAGCGAATATTTTGCTAGAGAAAAGTGGTAAAATTTAATATACATGTCAGGATATACCATGATGAATAAACAATCAATGCATTCCTTCAAAATATTTTTTCCGTCATTTATAAGCCTAATACTAAAATTGGTTTTCCACTTTATTTAGGCTAAAGGTATAGCAGTATGTTTGCATGGAAGAAGCAATTTCTTTCCTGTAAGACTCGTATAACCTATAATTGCTAGTAACACGGCATTTCAGATAAAATCCATCACCCAGGCAGGTGAATTATACAAAAGCTAGCAGATAGAGAAGCAAAAGGATTATTTCTTGAGTTTAAAGTTATTGGTCCAAAAGTAATATAAGCCTAACAGATCACAAGTAGCTCAGTGCTACATATTGGGAAATGAAATAATTAAATAATCTTGCTAGTGGCATCACTCTTCAAATCTTGCAGAAAAGAGGTAGGTGTGTGCTTTCATGTTATTCATCAAACTTCAGCTTACATTTTCAAATCAAATAGATTACAGATAAGGAGTTCAGGACAGAGAGGAACAACAAAAGGATATCAGGAAATTAGATACTGGCATACCTCATCAAAATTCAAGGCATCAAAAACAGAAACTACTTTGATGACAGCTCGACCAGGCCTTTTTGCGCGCACAATCAGTGAGTAAGACACAGAAGCAACACTTTCATCAGAGGAAGATAGCTTGTAGTCCTCCAGCATCTTGCCACAACCTTCAGTTGAACACAAGATAATACCAGTCAACTCAATTTACAATCAAAAGGTGGGTTAAGAGTATTAAAACATCACAACAATCAACCTCCAACTGCCTTCAGTTCAACTTCCTGATAAGCTCCAGGAACCCAGGGAAGGTAGATAGTTCTGGAATTATCCATTTCTTCATCCCATATGGCCTTCACTTTACTGCATACATTAACTTCTTGTCGAAGCTTGAGAACCTAGCGTGAAATGCTTCAATCAGCAAACTATGATGGTTTTTAAATGCCAACACCATCCTGACAAACATTACATACAAGTACAGACCACCCCAAAAAAAATGACCTAGCACACACAAGCATGGAATGTGGTATGTACCCTTGCTGGTCCAGATGCCTCTGTTCGATAAGTTAAAGAAGCATCTAAGTATCCTTTTCCCTGGGAAATTGGAGTTAGTAATCTAGAAGTTTGCACTTCGTAGGAACCTGCAGAACTGTCTGGAACCTGTGATAAGTTCCAGAACTCCACAGTACTGCTCGCCAATTTAAGCTCATTTTCCTACCAAGAAAATTAGAACTATTAAATAAATAGAATAAGATTCCATGTAGATAACAACATCTACATGAAGAAACATTAGACCCATAATCAAAGTGCTTTAAAATTCAGTATGGAAGTTAGTTTCATTTTCTCAAGATAGGGGAATTTACCCACATCCATAGCTTACATTTTTATGTCATAAAACAACCAAGTGAACAAAGCTGTGTAAGTGTGTATGTGCAGCAGGAGAATGTACCATGCATGGGCACATTAACATGGATTCACATGCCAGTGTAGAGATGAATGGATCTAAAGACAAATAGTTTAGATACCAAACTTAATGTAAAAATGTGTGGTTGAAAGATATGAAGGTAATCACTGCAACACAGCACTGCATGTGTATTCAAATGCATCTATGTGTAAGTTTTGTTCTTTTGGTTTTTGTGATGCTTGAAAATATGTGTAAAAGATTTTGTTCCAAGTTCCAACATTACATGTTACATGATGCATCAGAAGATTCAAGTAACAAAGACAAGAAACCAAATACATCGGACGAATTATACCTCAGTAATAAACATCTCCTTGAAATCAAATCCCTCAGCAAAAGCTTTAGCAAGGACCACGTATTTTTGTCCAGGAAAGACATACCAAACTTCTGAAGATGGAATACTTGTCATCCCATGAAAATGAGCAGAATCGTCCACAACCGGAACTAGATAAAGGAAGAGTGCTTGTGGAATAACAACATGTAGAGATGATACTTGTGCATGGCCAGAAACCCTTGTGTCTTCAACAACAATATTAGTAAATCCCAAACTCAGAGCATGTAAGACACCCAAGGAACTATCCACTTGGGCCACAGAAGAGTTTGTCACATGCCAATGATGATGCTGTGATGGTAAGTTAACCACTGGTGAAAAGGAATAAAGGAAGAGGATTTGTTAGCTTTCAGCTGCAGGCGTGAAATAAAGGAATTGCAGGTAGATAGATTCTAATAGTGAGATTAATAAATAGAACTCCATATGGTTTTTCTAAACCGTTTCACTGTAAAGCATAGCACAATTTGCTAGTTGTGCTTCCCTTTCTGTTGCATGAACTCTGGCTAAAGTTTGGTTTCTATACTTAGAGAATTGGGTGTCTTATGAACAAGACTCAATTTGTTTGAAGTACCTTGGGGAACTTTTTGTCGAAAAACCTTGAGTTTGAACTTTACCATAGCACCGACAGTCACAAGGACTGGTGAAGGGGGCTCTAGTGACATAGCTTCAGCAACAGTTAAAGTGATTCTATCAATCACATGTTCAAACTGAGGTTCAAATAACTGAGCATTAACATCCTCTTGGCCAATCTCAATGCCCTTGACCACAAATAAATCTGAACCAAGATTCTGCGAGAGGTATCACAAAAGAGTTCACAATATGCATTTTCATGTAACTGCTTATTGGTAAAGTTAATTGAAAAATGAGGCCATATTTAATAACAGATATAAATACCCTGTCTTCAAGCTCAAATCGTATATTCATATCACCACAAAAGCCACTGCAGTCACTCAAATGTGTTTCTTTCAATGGAATATGAACCAGATGATGGCTATTAGTATCAACCAACCTCGGGGTAAGCTGCCACAGGAATTGTAACCCCACCAATGATGAGAACACATTGTCTGAACCAAAAGGAAACAAACTAAGTTACAACAAGAGAAGAGGATTGAACAACTATTAGGACAAGTGACCCAATGAAGTACTAGAGATTAGAGAAACTGTGCTATTGATTATTTCAGTAGAAAGTTTCTAGACCAAGAATAGAATAGGTTACGGTTGAGAACCAAGGGAAGAAAAAGGTAACGGGCAGGCGATTGTATCAGGAATTCCAATTTGTGCACATTGAAATTCATGAATATGTGGAAGTTTATGATGATATGGCAAACAGTAAGAACAGTGATGATCCATAAGCATAGCACGAGCTAGATTGACATATTCAAGCAGTATCAAAGTAACAAGTACGAGTTAGTGGAGGTTGGAGGCCTAATGGAACTTCTATAACAAGAGCTTGTCCATATTCTGAGAACCTTAAAGAAATAGACTATGGCAAATAGCTCTTTGCAAACATGGAAGGTTATACGAATTACCTTCATCATCAAAGGCATGAACACGCAAGGTGGCAACTTCATCTAGGTCAATTTTTACAGCATGATGGAAAATCCTGATCCGAGAGATTTTGTCAACAAAAACTTTGCAATGTATCGTGATTCCACTAATAATATCAGTGGCATAGACAGAAGTTTCCTTCCTGCCACTGTAAGGAGCAATTGATGCCAAACGAGCACTAGTTGAGCATCTGCTGCTGTCATTGTACTCTGGTTTAACTGAAATAATATCATGGTGATCCCATGCCCTGTAGACAGAGAAAATAAATAAGCACGTTAACCTCATCACATTGTGAAACAGAGAAAACAACAATGTCAAAAGACAGGAGCATATGGTCCCAAAACTGTTCCCAATTCTGACATCCTTCTGCAGCAAGATGCAGACACACACGAAGAATGATAACCAATGGTGCATCAGCATTAGCAGAAATCCATTTCAAGTTTATTTGTTTCACCATAAAACAAATAACACACAAATTCATGCACAGATGACCTGTAAATTCCAAACAAGTGGCAGGCGACCGCGCTGATCGAAATCAATGAAGCAAGGGTGAAACAACAAAGCATAGATAATGTGAAGGTGTGCATGGCATTTTCTTTACTGCAGTCACTTGTAACTCATCAACAGCGATTTCAGGTTACAGCAAGCAAAAAAGGGCACAATTGAATTCTCACTACTTGCAACGCAGTTAATTATTCGAAACGAGGCGAAGAGCGTAGGTTCAATTCCAAACCATAAATCAAACTGACTGAGCAATGCCATGGTACTACCAGAGTCACATTCCGACGCTAAGAAAAACGCCACAAAAACCTGCCACTAGCTGCAGAGACGACTACACTTGGATCCATCCCATAGAACACCGAAATATGCGCGCGCATCGCGAACATCAAACAAGCAAGCACCGGGCGACCAAAAAAATAAGAAAAAAGAGGGCGCGAATGGGAGAGCTGCGGAAGTGCGTATACCAGGTGAAGCAGCCGTCCACGCCGATGAGGCGGTGCTCGACGGGCTTGGTCATCCGCGGGGGCAGGAGCACGCTCAGGTCAGCTATGTGGGGCCCGCCCACCGGAGAAGCGGCGGTCGCCGAGAAGCACAGCGCTGCCGCCGCCGCCGCCGCCATCACGACCGCTGCCGCCACCGCCGCGGCGGCCGACGGCGAGGCCATCGCGGCGCAACGCTCCTAGACTGTAGAACCCTAGCCTAGGTAGAATACGGAGAGGGGGGAGGAGGGTTTAGGAGGGGAGGAAGGGCGAACTGCTGAAGCGAGCAAAGCAAAAATAAAAGGTGGCTTTACTTTACAGACGGCGGAGTGGGAGAGAAGGGGAGGAGGGAGCGTAGAGCAAGGGTTTTGTGGGAAAGGCGTACCTTTTATCGTATTTCCCTTTTGCCTTTTCCTTTCTTTAGATTTAATTAAAATCATGTGAGAAATGCTCATTAATTAACTCATTATATACTAGAATTAATTTCTCGTCGCAGGAAATAAGTAAGTTATTAAAAGATTGAATATATATTTTTTATGAGAAAGCGAGAGAGGATAGAAACGTTGTGCACTATTTATGATGGGTTTATCAAAAGAATATAATAGGTGCTATAAGACCATACGTTTATTTTACATTAGAATGGGCCGTAGACTACTATTTTGCTAGACTTTACGATTCATTTTTCTTTAATACAGAATGAATACCATATAATAAAATCCTATGACCTAATTTTGAACTTGGGGGTTTTCATGGGAGTTTGTTCTTCCTATGAATAACACTTGGATGGTAACAATTTGGCAACATTAACAACTAGCTTGTCGTGGCAAACTTTCCTTTAAAAAAGGCAAGATTCTTGTCAGACAAAACACTAACGACCACTTACACTTTGGTCGATTTGGTAGTGGGATTATGTTTTTTAGCATGATCAATGTTGTAAGAGCATTCAATATCCTACAAGTAGGATAGCTACTATTGGACGGTCCTTTAAAGTACTCGTTAGGTGAAAATGGCTAATGACTAGTAATATCATGTCCGATAGAATTGTAGCTATCCAAGTTGATCGAGATCATAGGCTTTTTTTGTCACATAAAATAGAGTTTGCCATGTTATATTGTTTTTTGCCTACAGTGATATGCGAGGGGTAGAGGGTAAAGATTCAGTTGCTTTGTGTGATATCACGTAAAATACAGTTGCTTTGCCTACAGTTATATGACTTGATACAACAATTTTTATTTTTTTTAAGTCCGAGTAATATCAAGTCATCTTGTACCAATAGTATAATTGGATATACTGTTGTTTTTTCCATGGAGTTTGTAAAGCTATACAAGAAAAAAATAGAACTTAATTACCGTACGACTAAAAAACTAAGTACCGACATAATGAATCAATATAGAATTAGACTGGATTTTTCTCTACTCAAACATATTCTTTAACATACGATATTGATATGAGTACACGACAGAACGATGGTGCACGGATTGAACCGCTGTGAAACTGTAGGCGTAAATTAGATAAATTTCAGTGAATCGGCTAGTAAAGGCTTTGAACTTGATTTAACAGGAGACGGAGCAGACAGTGAGTTGTTAACCCATCCGACCCACGTCATACCCAAGTGAAGTAACCCACGGTTGAAGGCTTGAGGGTGGCCTTGTTGAGCCGCGTCGCCGTCGTAATCGTAATCGGTTCGAACTCTAAACCTATTATTTTTCGTAATACAGACATATGGTATTGATGCACATGACAAACAGATTACATAAAAACATAGAAAAAAATTATAGACGTTGTTAAAAGGTTTGAGCGAATTCGACAAATTTTAGCGAATCGGCAGATAAAGGTTTGAACCTGTTTCTAACAGGAGCAGACAAAGAGTTGTTATGTTATCCCACATTCCCACCCGAGCCGCGTTATACTACCCCCTCCTTGAAGGCTTGTGTTCAGCCGCGTCGCCGTCGCAATCGAATCGCATCGGTCCAAACTCCAAACCGGCGACGGCGAGGCCGTCGAAACCCAAACCCAGCTAAGCTTCCCTTTTCGATTCCCATGGCCGACGACGGCGACGCCGTCCTCTCCGACGTCGACGAGGACCCTCTCCCGCCCCCTCCCCATCCCTCCACCTCCTCCTCCTCCCAAAAATCCCCATCCCCATCCCCGTCACAACCCCAACCCCATGCCCAGCGGCTGCACGACCTGGCCGCGGAGTTGGAGGAGGAGCGCCGCCTCCGCCGCAAGGCCGAGGAATCCCTCGCCGAGGCTGAGAAGCGCTCCGAACGCGTCAAGGCCTTAGCGCAGAACGTCCTCCGCAAGCACGACGACCTCAAGACCGAGGCCTCCACCGCCTCCTCCATGCTCACCTCCGGCTTCGAGAGGATCTCCGCCAAGGCCTCCCCCTCCGCCGCCGCCTCGCCCGCGCCGCTCTCCACCTCCCACAAGTACTCCTCAGGCCTCCCCGCCATTGCCTACGGCGTCCTCAAGCGCGCCAACGACATCGTCGATGACCTCCTCTCCCAGATCGACGCCGCCAACCGCGACCGCGACAGGGCGCGCGAGCAGATGGAGCACCGCAACTACCAGATCGCTATCGAGGTCTCCGAGCTCGAGGCGTCCCTCGCGTCCAGGTCCGCCGACTGCGACTCCCTCTCCAAGTCCCTGTCCGAGAAGGACGCCGAGATCTCGGACCTCCGAAACGACCTCGCCTTCCTGGAGAGCAAGCTGGACGCGCAGAGGCCCGTGCTCGCCGACCAGATCGCCTGCGCCTCCAAGGTGTACGACGAGATACGTGAGGTGGTCAAGCTAGTGGACGCGGATGCCGCCAGCGCGCTCTCTGACTCGGTCTTCGTCTGGAAGGAGACGGACGTGGAGGAGAGCCTCAAAGTGTCCCTGGAAGGGACCAAGATGGCGTACGATCTCGCTACCACTGCCCTGCACAAGGTTGGGGCATGGGTTGATCAAAAGGAAAGCAAGGTGAGGGATTTGGAAGCGAGGGTCGATGAGCTAATGCGGGAGAAAGAGCACATTGGGGTGTTGCTCCGCAGCGCGCTGCAGTCAAACACCAGTGAGGTGCTCAAGGTTGCGGAAGATGGATTAAGAGAAGCCGGGATTGAGGTAGGGCTCAAAGAGCGCAGGGAGCACAGGCCAGGAAGCATCGAGAAGGATGAAGTCTATACCCTGGTAAGATCTTTGTAATGTTATAATCAATGTTGCAAGTTCATGGATCACTGACTCAATACGACATACTAAATTATCTATCACACACTCAATGCTGCAGGCAGGGGCATTGGAGAATAGCATGAAGGAGTCCCAAGTTAAGATTGTTGAGCTTCAACATCTTGTTGAAGCACTAAGGTAGCTATCTCCACTGACGAATTTTTGTTCTGTTTACTCCCAGTGTACCATAAGTCTAGTTTGAGGGGTAGCGGGAAACTCACTAGAACTGTTCGTTTCCTTTTATTGTGTTGCTACTTTCGCTGCCTGTTGAACTAAATGGCAACAAAGAATTTTAAAAGACCAAGACACACTTGCTGTGAATTAGACATGTGGTCTGAAGCATTTGTCTTTTGAAGTTCTGTGTAAGAATCAATAATATCTATGATTTACAACGAACCATTGGGAAATGTTGACTCTTGACATCTCAATATGGACAACTGAGCTGCAACATGCCAATGATATCACTTATCACCTACTGCAATTTTTTTTCGAAATACCCTAATATTATTCCAGCCTGTGCACTGATTCTAATAAATTTCTTTTAAGCTATCCTAATTATATGCTTTGCTTGTTTCAAGGGCGGAGTCTAGTCTACTCCGAACGAGACTGGAAGGGCAAGAAAAAGAGATTGTCCAGCTACAGAAGCAAATAAAGCATCTTGAAGAGAAGGAAAGGGTGGCAAATGAAAGTGTAATTTTCTACTACCGATTTTGTTAGGTTTACTTGTTATCACACCTTTCTTGTTCGAGTTATTTTGTGCTGATGCTTGTATATCAATGACTAACCACGTAATTTACACTATTAAGGTTGAGGGTCTGATGATGGATGTAACAGCTGCCGAAGAGGAGATCAAAAGATGGAAGATGGCAGCAGAGGAAGAAGCTGAAGCCGGTAAAGCGATTGAGCAAGAGTTCGAAACTCAGGTACTTTGTTACAAACATGCTTCATAGGATCATAATCTTGCATGTTCTTTCTGCTGCTACCATATTCTTAACGTTTTCATAAGGTGCACTACAAAAGAGATAACTCAATCAATATTAATCATCTTGCATCACTGTTTTTACGTTATAAATATAAATATTTCTTTTGGAGGATATAGCATGGTAAACTTGTTTAGCCTGCCAACATAAAACTGCCATATGATGTGTTGCGGCTTCTTTTAGTGTGCTGACAGCATGTAGTCACAGTATATAGAAAAGGAGATTGTCTGTTTGTCGTATTGCAGCTGTTTTATCTTTGTTGAAGAGATTGGAGTCTAAATTATGTGTCTGTTGTACAATTTAGTGAAAACATCATTAGTACCATGACATGAGTTTGGAATTAAGCAGGGGCTCTGTCCTTTTCCAAGATGTAACAATGTTGTGAAGCCTGATGGGCTTGACTTCTTTTTCTGGTTTTCCATCGACCCTTGGATGGTGTTAATACTCTGGTAGAGACCTAGGGCCCATGATAGAATTATTATGGCTGCGCTGCTCCATTGAGTTGTCAATTTGTCATCAATGAAAAGCTTCTAGACCTATTTTTTGTTAGGACATGGAAATTAATGACACTTAGATTTCGTTATCCCAATTTTTGGTTAAGATGTGGCCTTGTTGCTTGATTATACTGAAACCAAATGGATTTTAGTTGATAAACATCAAATATTTAGTATGTTCAGGTGGGTTATGTCCTGTTGAATCTTGAAGAAAACAAATTAGATGCCTAAGGATGAATTTCCTAGGTAGGAAGGCATTAGATGTAGCTGTGCCCCGTTAGCTATGCAATGGCTGTATGAACTGTGAAGGGTACAGCAATCTATAAGGGGACCTTGGTAGAGTCATTGGATACTTTTTGCTTTTCATATGACAGGCTTTTGAGATCTCTCTTCTAAGAGCTTATCTTCAACCGATAACTGAAAAGTTCTCCTTGTTCTAAATTATGCTTTGTTGCACAGCTATCTTCCCTTCATAAGGAACTAGACGAAGCGAAACAAGCAATGCTGGAGCTAGAGAACAAACTGAAGTTCAAGGAAGAGACAGCGGCTGCAGCAATGGCGGCACGTGATGCCGCAGAGAAATCATTGAAACTAGCGGATATGAGATCTACCAGGCTGAGAGAGAGATTGGAAGAGATCAATAGGCAGCTCGAAGAATCAGACAACAGAACGGACTCGAGCAATCGCAACGGGCATAGGTATATGTGCTGGCCATGGCAATGGTTGGGGCTGAACTATGTGCGATTGCCACCGACAGAGGCAGATCAAACCTCCAACGAGATGGAGCTATCTGAACCTCTGATATAGCTGTGCCATATCTATATACAGATTGAAAAATACACGCCATTTAGAAAGAAAGAAAAAAGTGAGAAGGAGATTTCGTTTTAGTTTGATTTTTTTTATTTCTGTAGATGTTCGGGAAAAATTGTTGATGCTTGTGCAAAAACTCACGAGGGTGTTAGATACCGCGGTGCAATTGTAAAATCAGCCAGTTGGGATTATAGTTGAGCTGTCAATAATTTCATCTTTTGACAAAAGTGGAGTAATTTCTAAGAATGGGTTGGGTTGTTTAACTGGTAAGACTTACCGTAATTGCGAAAATTGAATTGTAAATTTATCTAGTATCTTGCTTCAAGCAAAGCAAATATAGCGGGCCTACCAAATAATTCGGAGAAGGCCGGCTTCCTGACGGCCCACGGGACAAGTACTTGTGACCCTATCAACAAAGGAATAAGTTCACAATGATTCCCTAACTAGTGGCCGAATCTTATTCACATCCCTGTGATTATCACAGTACCGGATATGTTATCCCTTAACTATTAAAACCGATGTAATTTGACTCCTTCGACGGTTTTAGAGGACGGTTTCGCTGATGTGACGATATTGACCTGATTTTCGTCCCACGTGGCGTTGGCGTGGCGCTTATGTGGTATTACAATTAAAAAAATATGTGGGACTCATTTATTATTAAAAAAATTACATGTGGGTCCCCACGTCATCCTCTCTTTCTCCTTCCCTTCTTTCTTCTCCCTCTCTCTCCCTTCTCTCTCTTTCTCTCCCTCTTCGCATCTATGGGAAGAGCCCGCCAGCCGGGGGCCGGAGTGGTAGCGGCGGGGGGGANGGTAGGGATGGGAGCTATGCGAGGAGAGTCAGCCAGCCGAGGGCCGGAGGGGCGGCGGCGGGGGACAGGGGTGGGAGCAGCAGCGACGAGCGAGGGCCGAAACACAGGCCAGTTGAGTGGTTAAGTTCATGGCCACCGTTGGGATTCGTCAATCGCGTGGGATGAGGTCGTCGTGGAGGAGGGGGCAGTGACCTCGTCATGCGTGAGGAGGGATGGCCAGCGACAGTCTCCATCGCAACAGCGTCGAGCTGCTTCCTTGGGAGCGACCTCCGTTAGGGCGGTGTCGAGTAGCTTTCGCTGAGGCTATCGGTGTCGTGGTTGGGCATCGCATCGACCGTCCTAGGGTTGCCGCCCGCTGCCTCCACCCTCTTGGCCACCATCGAGCAGATCTGACCGAGGAGGTGGCGGCCATCATCCTCGCAGCTCCCAGGTAGCGCTGTAGTATTCTCTCGAGTGCAGCCTCGCTAGGGAGAGGGGTAGCTGCGTGGCGGTGGTGGGGAGTGTCGCCGACGTTGATGGGCTCGTGGTGGCGGCAGCATGGTGGTCGTCGACGAGCCCGTCGTCGTTCCTGTCGGCAGCATGGGATCCTGTTGGCCTCTCCACCTCGCGTAAAGGAGACGGGAAAGAAAAAGAGAAGAGAGAAGGAGGAAGTGACGCTGACATGTGGGCCCCATGGGATGACTCGGCAGGTTGGACCAAGTCAAATTATCACATCAGCGAAACCGTCCTCCAAAACCATCAAGGAAGTTAAATTGCACCTGTTTTATAGTTAGAGGTTAAAATATCTAGTATTACAGTTTAGGGATACGAATCAGATTCGGCTTTAAGGGAGTCAACGCGGACTTATTCCAACAACAAATACTCTACTCCGCATCGAATTCGACGATCGATGACGATGCCGGCCGATGAACCAAAGAAACGAACCAGCGCCCGGCGCGCGTACCGCCGCGCATCGGCCGGTTCGACGAAGACGAAGACTAAGCCGAATCCAAGTGAACAAGAGCACGTCGTGGTGCCCCCATGGGCCGACCTCCCGTTCGATCTCCTCGCCGACATCTCGCGCCGCATCCACGCCACCGCCGACTTCGTCCGCTTCCACGCCGTCTGCAAGTCATGGCGCCGCACGCTCCCGCCCCATCCTCCCACCTTCCTGCCGTGGCTCCTCTCCCCCCGTGACGCCACCGGCCACCGGACGGCCCGCTGCGTCTTCTCCAAGTCCAGCCGCCACCCCGCCGCCGCCCCGATCCGTATTCCAAACAAGAGCCAGCTGGTGATCGGCTACGACGGCGAGCCTTGCCGCCTCTACCCTCTCACCCTCATGACCGGAGAAGCCGCCGCCACCCCTCTGCCCTCCTGCCCAGATGAGATGAGGACGTGGGCGGATCGCTCAGACTTCACCGTCTCCGGCGACGGCACCGTCATTGTGTACGCCATTGGTTCCAACTACTATTGGGATCAATACGATCATGCGTACAGGCTACACTTCTACGCCGCCCTTGTGCGTCCCGGCGACGAGGCGTGGACGCTCATGGATAGGTATCTCAACTCCCCCTACGTCTCGATGTATGCCTGCCATTGCTCTTGCTCCCACCATCGAGGTAACCGCGCGCACAAAAGTGATCGATCCAGTAGAAATGATGAGTGATATAAAATCTGGGAGTTAATTAATAACCAAGCTGCTAGCTTGATTGATGCAGGAAATGGAAGAGAGAGGCCGGGTTGAGCTTGAGCCTAAGCAAGTAAGCAGCAACCAGCTGTGCAATTAATGAGGATCCACGTGGGCAATCTGCCGAGGAAGGTAGACAGCCATGGGCTGAGACGCTTCTTGATGAGCAAGCATGGGCATGGCGGATGCGAGGGTGATGTGCCAGAGGTAGCAGGGGCCGCCGTTCACGAGGCTTCGGATTCGCGACCATGGCGATCCCAGCGGATGCTGAACCGGCCGACGTTGTCGCCAAGCTACATGGACAGGTCAGTGCATTACGCGCGCGTACGTATGTGCTTATATTTTATTTAGCTGCATCGCCATCGAACGATAATTGATTAGCTAGCTAGCTGCTGCTTGCAGATTTTGGATGGGCGTCCCTTGCTAGTCAAAGTCTGCAGATGATGATCGAGCATCATCTGTGTCTAGCTAGCTAGCTCTGGCTGAGTGCTGATGCCCTGTGGTCAGTCAACTTGCAAAGAGCTAGCTGATGTTTTCATGTTTATTTTCAAACAAACTAGGGAGAGTTTACAGTTTACACGCTAGCACAGATGAACAGAGCCCAATGTTGGCATTCTCTTCTATTTTGAAGTTCAAATGATTACATTCATATATATATATGCTCCATCTCGACTGTAATATCAATCTTGGTTTTGCGAAATACACGAGCAAATTAAGATATTTAGGTTTAGTTCCAAGAGGCGGTTGGCTGCAGCTTTTCAATGTCAATGTAAAATAAAATGAGTCATTGCGCATATGATTAATTGAGTATTATGTCATGGTAGTTTATGGGGGAGGTTATCTCACTGAAAACGGAAGGTTATTACTTGCATCTGCTTGTTCCCAGCTTATCAGCACACGAAGGTTTTGTTCCCAGGCTCATTTGTATTTTGGCCCAGCTCTTTTTTTTTTTACAATTTTCATTTAAACGAATACATACAAACAAAACAGTCACTAGTACAGAACCCTTATTGATACCGGTTGAGAACCAGCAATCGGCTATAGGTGCCGGTTTTTCAGTTGATACCAATTATTGGTAGTGCCGGTTCTATGTTAACAACTGGTACCTATAATACCTGTAGGTGCCGGTTCGTACCACAAAACTGGTATCTATACCTGTTAAAACCAACACCTATTCTCTATGAGGTAATTAGGTAAATATTATAGGTGTCAGTTTTAACTATAGAACCGACACTTATACCTGTTAAAACTAACACTTATTCCCAAAACCGGCACCTATTCTTTGGGAAGTAATTGGGTAAATATTATAGGTGCCGATTTTGACTATAGAACCGGCACCTATAATCTTCTAAATTAAAAAAATGCAAAATCTTATAAACCACCAAAATTCATATATATATAGGAGCATCCACATATATATCCACCAGTCCCTGTATATCCTCATAAACCACTAGACCCATATAGATCCAAACCTCATCCACATCAATTACATTCAACTACATTCAACATCATGAAGAAATTAATACTTAAATGCAAAAGAAGAATTAGAAATCATAATAAACCATGCATCCATATATCCAGTCCCTGCATATCCCCCAGAAACAACCAAACCCATATAGATCCAAACCTCATCCACATCCGTATGCACATTCAACATCATGAAGAAATTAATACTTAAATGCAAAAGAAGACTTAGAAATCATAATGAACAATGTGATAAGTTAGAAAACGCTAAGAGAAAAGTAATCCATAAAGTGCCAAAAACTAGAGAATATCCCAAAAACTACATCAACTAGCTAGCTAGTACGTTCCAATCTTTTTGGTCTTCTTCTTCTTAGAAGTACTAGCTAATTAAGTCTTAGAGGGCACTATAACCGAGAGTGAGCCTGTAAGTCGTAGTGGTGCTTTAGCTAAGCTAAAATCCCCATTTGGGTCTGCAACACGATGACGGATGAAACCACAAAGTTCCTTTCGGATCCCCATGTCTTGGAGATCCTTTCATGCATTCAATGAATCCTTTGTTTTGCGAGGTATGTTTAGCAAACATCCGATCAGGCTGTCGCACACATTCTTTTCTACGTGCATCACGTCGATTGCATAATGGACTTCCAAGTCTTGCCAATATGGTAGGTCCCAGAAGACAAATCTCTTTTTCCACAGAGGTGTCTCACCATTCGATTTCGACGCACGTGCACTCTGACCTTTGCCAAGTACAACTTTGATCTTTTTCACTTCTTTATATAGATCTTTGTTGGTTTTATACCATGGCTTCCTTTCCGTCTCCACCATCCCGTCGAAATCTCTTGTATTTCTACGGTATGGGTGATTCATGCGAAGGAACCTTCGGTGGTGCATGTAGACCATCCTTTTGCAATCGCACAACCACTTGCTTGCTATTTTGTCCATGCATTTTAAACATGCTTTTGCACCCTTGACTGTTTGGCCAGACGTGTTGCCTGCGGCAGGGTAATCCTGGCTTGCTACAAACAACATCGCCCGTAAGGTGAAGTACTCTCGTTTATACGCATCCTACATCCTTGCATTGTCGTTCCATAGCAATTGAAGGTCCTCCACCAATCGCTTAAAGTACACATCAATATCATTTCCAGGCTGCTTGAGCTCTTGGATAAGAATTGGCATCATGATATGCTTGCGTTTCATACACAAGCAGGGAGGAAGGTTGTACATAACGAGTGTCACTGGCCACGTGCTATGACGACTACTCATGTCACCGAAGGGATTCATCCCATCTGTACCGAGTGCAAATCTTACATTTCTCGAGTCATACGAGAATTGCTTTTTGTACTTCCTGTCTATTTTTCTCCATTGAGAATCATCAGCAGGATGCCTTATCAGTCCATCTTCCTTCCATTCTTCCTTGTGCCAGCGCATCAGCTTTGCATACTTCTTGTTTGCAAACAAGCGTTCTATTCAAGGGATAATAGGAAAAATACCACACCACCTTAATGGGGATGTGTTTCTTTTTCTTGGCACTGGCACCCTCAATACCATCATCATCATCATCATCACATCCATTGCCCTTATACTGAAATGATTTACAAATTAGACACAGGTCCAAGTCGGCATGCTGGCCTCGGTATAGGATATATACAATCTTTTTGACATGCGTGAATTTTCTGTACTTTTAGGCCAAGTGGACAAACTACTTTCTTAGCTTGGTACGTTGTCTCTGGCAACACATTGCCCGCTGGAAGAATTTCTGCCAACAACTATAACAGCTCAATGAAGCTCTTGTCAGACCAACCGTTGCTTGCCTTTAGCTACAGTAGGGATAGGATGACATGCAACTTGTTGTGCTCCGGCTTGCAAACATTATAGATCGGAGTCTTTGAGTCCTTCATCATCTTTTTGAACTTTTCGAAGTCCCTATCATAAATGAAATCCCTCTCCCCATCGCATAGCATCTGATCCAAATCAAGTTCATCATCGGCTTCGTCGGGCTCATCGTCAGCTCCATCAGGCACCTCCTTTGCTCCAACGATGGGGATGACGTTGTTGTATTCATTTTGCTGTGCAACGTCCTCTTCATCAAGGTTGTTCGGACAAGTGTAGTTAAGCATAAAACCCCTTGTAATGAAGTGTTCATGGGCCTGTTGTGCAAGAAACTCTCTCATTCTTGCAATCGACGCATGGACACCATATCAACTCTTGGGTATTCACCATTCTTGACCTTGTCGTAGCGGTGACGAAGGACGTTACACCCCTGATATACTCAATGGAATTGAGCTCCTTCGGGTGCATCCATCAACTATCCATTGCAAATAACCGCTACCTGCGAAATTAGTCATATGATATACTCAATGCATCCACCCCTCAAACCAAAAAATGTGGGCAATTACTAAAATATGCTCCCACCGTCCAACAAGATTATTTAGATTTTCACTATTATTTTACTATAAAATTAATTAATAATGCACTTGTAAGAATTTCTACCAAAATACTAAAATCTACATCCAAAATGCTAAAATATAGCAACTAGTAAAAAAACATGCATCAATAATAGAAATGGAGATAGAATATAGAAAAATTAACCTCAAATAAAAAAAAGGGCAAAACCTCCCCTCCTCTAGTTGGCCGAGTAGAACAGAGGCGCCACTTGCCCTGTCTGCTCCCGACCAGCTCAAGGTAGGTGGGGGTATTTATACATGGAAGGTGGGCCCACTTATAGGTGCCAATTTTTAAAGACAACCGGTACCTATTCCGAACTATAGGTCTCGGTTATTCGCAAAGAACTGGCACCTATACCCCCGAGGAAAAAACGGCGCCTATGAGTGGGCCCACCTTCCAAAAAGTGTCGGTGAGAAATTGGTTGGCCCCAATTATAGATGTCGGTTCTTAAGGAAGAACCGGTACCTATACCTCCCAGAGTATAGGTGCCGATTTTTGTTAGTAAACCAGTACATATAGGTGGACCACGACACGACTGGACTAACTATAGGTGTCGGTTTTTTGTTAATAACCGGTACCTATAGTATACTATAATATAGGTGCCGGTTTGTACTTGTAACCGGTACTTATAAATTATAATAGGTGTCGATTTCTGCTTAACGTGCACATATGAGCCGATACCTATTAGGGGCTATGTAGTAGTGGGTTTACAATTCAAGTCCAAACTTTCTATATGGAAGTTATCTATATATAGAAACTTTTGGTATAAAAAAATTCTACATAGAAACTATCGGTGTAGAAACTTTAAGCATATAAATTTAAAATGAATTTAAAAGCAAGTTCCCAAAAAAAAAAAGAGAAAACGAAACCCACGTTGAACACAACAGGCCCAGCACACACATGTAGCAAAGCATGCCGCGAAAAAGGCCCATGTACAAAAAGGGAAAATGGAACGGGCCAGCTCAGAAGAGGAAATGGAGGCAGGCCGTTCACTGGGCTAACGCGCGGGCGAATGTTCGCCCATATATTAATTTTATTCGTTAGTAATTAATTAGGGTTTTGGACGAAACCTAGCTTGTCCTCTTGGCGCACCGACGACAATGAGCGATGAACAAGATGAGGAGGACGTGGCCCCTTGGGCCGACCTCCCCTTGGATCTCCTCGCCGACATCTCGCTCCGCCTCCACGCCGCCGCCGACTTCGTCTACTTCCATGCCGTCTGCATGTCATGGCGCCGCACGCTCCCGCCCCATCCTCCCCGCTTCCTCCCATGGCTCCTCTTCCCCCGCGACGCCACCGGCCAACATCGCACGGCACGCTGCGTCTTCTCCAAGTCCAGCCGCCACGCCGCCGCCGCCCCAACATTACGTGTTCAGGACACGAATAATGTGGTCGTCGGCGACGACGACGAGCCTAGACTTGTCCACCGTCTCACTCTCACCGGAGACGAATCCGCCACCCCTCTGCCCCCCTTCACAGACGAGATGAGGGCGTGGGCGTGGGGCGCCGATTGCATCGTTTCCGGCGACGGCACCATCCTTCTGTACGCCTTCGATGTCGTCAACCACTATTATTGGCCTCACCGTGGTCCCAACTTTTACGCCGCCGTCATGCGACCCAGCGACGCGGCGTGGACGGTCGTGGATAGGAATCTCGGCTTCCTTTACCCCGTGACGAAGAAGTGTCGTCGCTGCTGCCGTGTCCTATATAACGACGGCAATATTGTACTGTGCGAGGGAATGCATTGGTGCGTCGTGAACACGGCCGCCGCCGGAGCAGACGGTGATCATAGCCAGTGGAGTTGGTGGGAACCAGATGAGGCAGACAAGGAGACCCTATCCTGCCACGTCCTCCAGTCTCGCGGCGAGCTGCTCTGGGTGTTCGTCCACGCGGACGGCGGCTACTGCCGCGACGTCGGCACGGTCGTCGTCTCGCCAGCAGATCTCTGTCCAGCGCGTTGTCGGTGTCGGTGTACGCGCTGGAGGGCCAGCGCTGGGTGAGGCGTGACGGCCGGAGCATGGCCGACCGCGTGCTCTTCCTGGGGCAGCCGACCAGCCTCGCCATGGACGCCGCGCATGCGCAGCTGGGCGGCGGGTGCGCCTACTTCGTGCACAGATGGAGTTTGACGAGGGCGGGGCGTGACCGGTGCCGCGTGTTCAGGTACAGCTTCGACGACGGTAGGTCAGAGTTGGTGCAGCGGCTGCCTCTACAAACCAAGTGGAAGTATTGGACCCGGAACGACGACGGCGAAGACGACGACGACGCCGCCTTCATCTGGCTTGCGTCGCCGCAGCCATCCATAGCTCCAATCGAGGTACGTACTAGCTATACATACGTACTGGATGTATTCAGTGAGTAATTAATAGAATCTGTCATTAATTAACTAACTAAGATTGATTACATTTGAGCGTATCTATACCATATTAAAAAGAAAGGAACCGTGGTGTCCGTTCCCACCGAAGCCGCTCCAAATAAAAACGCCTCCCTCTCTCTCGCTCTCTCTTCTCTTCTCTTGCTTCAGCGCCTCACCGAAGCCGCCCGCGCGAGCCGTCTGACCGTCTCTCTCTCTCCTCATCGTAGCGCCGCCGCTCCTCCCGCGCCGTCGCGCCCGCGCGCCGGCCATCCCCCGCCACCGCTGCCGCGCCGGCCATCCCCCGCCGCGGCTGCCGCGCCGGCCATCCCGCACCGCTGCTGCCGCGCCTGCCCTCCTGCGCCAGTCCTCCCCCGCCGTCGAGCCGGCCCGCCCCACGGCCGCCCCACTCCGCCTCCCCTCCGCCGTCGCCGCCCCTCGCTGCCACCACCGCCGTCGAGCCGGCCCGTCCCCTCTCGAACGCACAACTCCGAAAATTTCCAGAATGCAGAAATTGAGGAAAAACATTTTTGGATTAATTAATATTCAAAATTACAAATATAATATATTCCAGCCTTAGAAATGAAATTTTAGAGCCCATAATTGAACTGAATTGCACACGTACAAATACGGTGAAAACACTCCATTACGAAATTCATATTTGTCATCAAAATTACCACATATTTATATTAACCCAAAGTTTATAAAAAAACTAGCAAAATACCCGTACTTCATTACGGAGTTACCAATAGAATTTTATTGTAGGTTTTTATAAAAAATAATTATTATCGTTACAGGGTATTTCCATTTTTTAGTTTCCACTGTTTGGGTGTGGCTGGGAATTGGATATGCAATCCTGCTGGATTGAGGGGTGGATTGAGTGCTACGCGAAATTACCAAATTACCCTTACTATTTGGACACATAGCTATGCTGTCTACTCATTTACCACAGCTCGGAGGGGCATTTTGGTCATTATTCTAGAAACATATCCTTTTCCAAACCAACCAAACTACCACCACATCGACGTCATCCTCCTCCTCCTCCCCTTGCCAGCGCCGGTTACCTCCTCCTCCCTTGGCCGGCGCCATCCTCCTCCCCCCCCGGCCGGCGCCATCCTCCTCCTCCTCCCCCTGCCAGCGCCGGTCTCCTCCTCCTCCCCTCCTCCCCCGGCCGACGCTGTCCTCCTCCTCACCCGGCCGGCGCCATCCACCTTCTCCCCCGGCCGGCGCAGTCCTCCTCCCCCCCGGCCGGCGCCATCCTTCTCCTCCCCGGCCGACGCCGTTCCCTCCCCCCTCATCCTGTTCTGCCGCCCATCGTAGCCCTTGCTGTCGGCGGCTGGCAGTGGGGTGGAGCAGTGGCGGAACAAGGGCGGCGAGGGCTTGGAGCTGCAGCGGTGGGCAGCTATCGGCAGAAGGTCTGGAGCTCCACCAACGGTGGCTGACTACTCATCGAAATCGTCCATCACATTCCACTAGGTTCCGAAGTTCCGAAAATGATTTTCGGACAACTCCGAAAATTTCCAGAACGCACAACTTGGTTCTGTAATTTTTCGAAAGTTCCGAAAATGATTTTCGGACAACTCCGAAAATTTCCAGAATGCAGAAATTGAGGAAAAACATTTTCGGTCAATCTGTGCAGCCGGAGTTGGCGCTGGCGGCGAGCCTGAGGGAGTCGGCGTCGACGGGGTCCCGCGTCGGCACCGCCCTAACCTGGCGGCCGGGATGTTAGTGGCGGAACAAGGGCGGCGAGGGCTTGGAGCTGCAGCGGTGGGGCAGCTATCGGCAGAAGGTCTGGAGCTCCACCAACGGCATTGATCTCTGATTTTAGTTCAAGGAGTAATAACAGTCTGAAGATATTTCTAGACACCACGTGTTGCACGCATTGATCTCAAATTCTCGACATCATATTGTAGTAATATTATACCGACATCATATAGTAGTAATAATCAACAAAAGCAGCAGCAACTGACAAAAGGTCCGATACAACAATGTGTGGTATGGAAATATAGTTGAGTAATTTCAGTTCAACTAGGAATTATAGTATTACTTAACTATATTCTATATTTTAGGACAAATGGAATATATGAATTATCCATACGGCATGTCATCGCACTGTGAAGTGCCTCACAAGTCACATTGGTACTTGCTGCACAGTTCTTGAATGTGAGGTAAGATCTGTCTCATCCAACTTTCCCTTTCACCAGTGCACATTGCATTGTGTAAGGCATGTCATTGCACTGTGATTGTAGGAGCGTGGTGTACACGGCATGTCTCTCCCTCTCTCAAATGGTATTGACTTAAAACTATAAGCATTCTTTTTTACATGACACAGCACACAAATAAAATTATTCAATGAATCTATTTTAGCACGGGAACGTTCTCGTCACACGGCTCGCTATGCTAGCCTTACACCGGAACAAAGGCAAGCAAAGCTAGATCGTCAAAGAGCAAAGCGACAAAATGCAACACCAAGTGAGAGGCAAAAAGAAAGTGCCTGTCGAAAAGCTCGTAGGCAACGTTTGACACCTGATGAGAGGCAAGAGTTGAATGCCCGTAGAAGATCAGCTAGGCAAAGTTTACCGCCTAATGAGAGGCAAGCATTGCTAGATCGACGAAATACAAGCGATGCAGCTAGACGGGATACACCATGTCTTGAATCCATCGCGATGGAATGCCCGAATTTTGGTGCTTCATCAGCGGTAAATCCATCATCTTCACACAACCTTAATGGTGCAGAGTCCACACCACAATCATTTGTTATGGATGATGGTAATATTCGCTTTCTTATTACTTTTATAAAAATATAAAATAGATGTACATGTACCTTACTCTCACAAGTGGCAGTTACAATGGAAACTACCAATGAAGATGACATAGATGAAGAGTGCCACATGTTTGCTGGTGAAGGTATTTTTGGTAGAACTCTCCTTCTTTTCTATATCATGTAGAGCATAGTGTGACTCAAAACTAAATCCATCCAGATATGGACTTTGATGACGATGACGATGACGAGTACTACATGTTTGCTGGTGGAGGTATTTTTGGCTTAGTTCTCTTCTTTCCATATCTTGTAGTGCATAGTGTGACTACTTAAAACAAATCCATACAGATGGGGAAGATGAGGAGGACATAGACTTAAATGAAATAGAACAGGACTCAGTTGAACATGATCCCTACGACCATGTGTACAGTAACATACCTCGTAACACACATGTCCTGAAGCCCACAGCAAGTTGCAAGCATTGTGGTGCTAAGAAGTTCCAGTATGAGACAAACGGGTTTTGTTGCCGGGGCGGAAAGATCAAACTGTCTAATTTGGAAACACCCCCTGAACTAATGAGGCTCTGGTCAAGCATGGATTCTGATGCGACACATTTTCGAGACAACATAAGATTCTTCGATGGACATTTTTCTTTCACCACCCTTGGTGTGAGCCTTGATGAGCGCTACACCAATATGAGGTCAGGCGTCTACACATTTCGAGCCCACGGCCAGATATACCACAACATACACTCTTTTGGGCAGCGAGATAATGCCCGAGAGCATCTTGAGCTATACTTCTATGATGACGATCCAAGTCTAAATCATCGGTTTCGTCGCTCCCCTAGCCTTGACCAAGAGGTTGTTAGAAGACTTGTTGAAATCCTTCGTGGCAACCCCTACTCCCAAACCTTCAGATGTCTAGCGCAAGCTGATGACCTTGATGAATATCGTGTCACACTAAATCTTGATAACCGTTTGGATCAGAGGCGGTATAATGTGCCGGTGACTTCGGAAGTGGCTGCCGTGTGGGTAGAGGGGAATGAACTGCGTACACATTTCGAACGTAGCGTTGTGCTATATGGGAACAACAATACCAAGTACAACATCCAGTCATATTACGGTTGCTATGACCCACTGTCATACCCTCTCTTCTTTCCGAAAGGAGAGCTCGGATGGCACCCAGAAATCCCAAAAGTAGGTGTGTCCATAGAGGATGTAATCGCATCTCGTGGAAATAATCATGCTGACTCAGGTTATCATTTCCATCCATGTATTGCTGGCTAATCCCCTTTTATCTGATGGTTTACTTCCCTTAGCTCTTACAATGTTTTTGCTCTCATTCTTTGTGTAGATTCAAATAGCAGACTATGTGTCTCCGTTAGGGATTACTATTGCTACAAGTTCCAAATGCGTCGTGGTATATTCAACCCACTATTGTATGGGAAGCGCTTGTTCCAGCAATTTGCAGTTGATATGTACATCAAAGTAGAAAGCACTCGACTAGACTACATAAGGCGTCACCAGGTAGAGATAAGGGCTGACCTATACAAAGGTGTGGTTGATAGCATTCATGCTGGAGAGAGCCGTGCGAGCCAGGTAGGCAAACGTACTGTGCTCCCAGCATCATTCATTGGGGGTAATCGAGACATGAAGCGTCGGTATATGGACGCTATGGCATTAGTGCAAAAATACGGGAAGCCAGACATTTTTTTGACAATGACATGCAACCCTAACTGGGAAGAGATAATAGGTAACCTTGAGCCTGGGCAGACACCCCAAGATAGGCCTGATCTCATAGTGCGCGTGTTTCGAGCGAAACTAGAGGACCTCAAGAAACAATTACTTGAGAAGCATATCCTTGGCAAAGTGATTGCTTATGCGTATGTGGTTGAGTTCCAAAAGAGGGGTCTTCCACATGCACATTTCCTTTTGATCATGGACGGAAAATACAAGCTCACTTCTCCCGAGCAATATGATTGTATCATTTCCGCTGAACTTCCAAACAAGCATAAGTATCCGGAGTTGTACGAGATGGTCGTCAAGCATATGATGCATGGCCCATGTGGGACTCTGAATCGTAAAAATGTGTGCATGCAAGACGGTTCATGCAAAAACCGCTATCCTCGAGCTTTCAACGTGGTTACCATAAATGGCAAGGACTCCTACCCTGTGTACAGGAGACGCGATAACAAGCGATGTGCTAAGGTTCGAAAGTAGATGCTGGACAACAGATGGGTAGTGCCCTACAATCCTTACCTCCTAAGGATGTACAATTGCCACATCAATGTGGAGGTTTGCTCTAGCATCAAGGCTGTGAAATACCTATTCAAGTACATTTACAAGGGGCATGATCGAGCATCTGTCGGCCTAGGCGAGGCCGATAGCAATGGCAACATTGATGAGATTCAACAATATAGAGATGCAAGGTGGGTCACCCCACCAGAAGCACTATGGCGTATATATAGCTTTGACCTTAGTAAGGTACATCCGCCTATGAAACAGCTACAACTGCATCTTCCAAACATGCACATGGTCTCATTTCATGCGGGACAAGATCTCCATGATGTCGTAGAGCGAAATGGAGTCGAGAAGAGTATGCTAACTGAGTATTTTGAGGCAAATAAAGTTAACGAAGATGCCCGAGGAATCCTCTACAAGGATTTACCAGAGGCATTTACTTGGCAGGCTGGCCCAAAAGTATGGCAACGGAGGAAACGACGAGTCACTCAAATTGGGAGAATCGTGACAGCTCATCCTGCAGAGGGGGAGCGATACTACCTTAGGGTGTTGCTAACCCATGTGACTGGCACCACCTCCTTTGAACACCTTAGGACAGTGGACGGTGAAGTCTGCTCGTCCTTTCGTGAAGCTGCAGAAAAAAGGGGTCTTATCGAGGCAGACAACACATTAGATGAGTGCCTTACTGAGGCTGAGGTGTTCCAAATGCCATCATCGCTACGGAGGCTCTTTGCCACGATATTGGTCTTTTGTGACCCAAGCGACGTACTTGGTCTATGGAACAAGCACTTGGAGGGAATGTCGGATGACTACCGTCGTTCCCACACGTGCCCACGTACAATTGAGCAGATGGTGCTTTTGGACATTAGAAATATGCTCCAGTCGATGGGAAAAGAAATAACGTCATTTCCTCTACCCGAAATTGATGAGTCGTACGACACTGCATGCAGCGAGCCTAGAGAGATCTTTGAGGAGTCTACAATCGAGGTGGATCATGAGCACATGGATTTGTCAAGCTCACTCAACCCTGAGCAAATATGTGCTTATGATGAGATATTATCCGCTATTGAGGGCGGACAAGGAGGCCTCTTCTTCGTAGATGGCCCTAGAGGTACTGGAAAGACTTTTTTATACAAGGCTCTACTTGCTACTATTCGTGGTCAAGGAAAGATAGCCGTTGCAACTGCAACGTCTGGTGTAGCTGCTTCCATCATGCCTGGCAGTAGGACTGCCCACTCAAGATTCAAGATCCCACTGAATATTGATGATGGAGGGGTATGCAGTTTCACAAAGTAGAGTGGGACAGCTAAACTTCTCCAGAGAGCTTCCCTAATTATATGGGACGAAGCTTCTATGACAAAACGGCAAGCAGTTGAGGCCCTAGATAGAAGCATGCGCGACATCATGGACCATCCTGATGTGCCATTTGGGGGGAAGACAGTTGTGTTCGGCGGAGACTTTAGGCAGGTACTCCCTGTTGTTCGGAAGGGAACGAGACCTCAGATAACCGATGCAACACTACGTAAGTCCTACCTTTGGGATTGTATGCGCCAATTAAGGATGGTTACAAATATGAGAGCACAAAATGACCGATGGTTTGCCGAATTTCTTCTTCGCGTTGGCAACGGCATAGAGGAGGCATGTGATGATGGCTACATACGGCTTCCAGATGAGATATGTGTGCCATGCACCGGGAATGATGACGACCTCAACAATTTAATAGATAATGTGTTTCCGATGCTTGATGCTAATCTAGCCGACCCAAACTACATCACATCTCGAGCCATCTTGTCAACACGGAACGAGTATGTTGATCAGATAAACATGAAGATGATCGATCGTTTTCGAGGGGAGGAGATGTTATACCACAGCTTCGATCGTGCCGAGGATGATCCTCACAACTACTATCCTCCTGAATTCTTAAATTCATTAACCCCTAATGGATTGCCTCCGCACATACTAAAGCTTAAAATCAATTGCCCCATTATACTTCTGAGGAATATTGATCCTGCCAACGGACTCTGTAACGGGACGAGGTTGGTGGTTCGAGGATTCCAGAGAAACACTATCGACGCCGAGATAGTGCTTGGTCAACATGCTGGGAAGAGGGTGTTCCTTCCTAGGATACCCCTATGCCCCTCCGACGATGAGATGTTCCCATTTCGTTTTAAGAGAAAGCAATTCCCGGTCAGACTTAGCTTTGCCATGACCATTAACAAGGCGCAAGGCCAGACCATTCCAAATGTTGGCGTGTACCTCCCTGACCCGGTGTTCTCTCATGGTCAGTTGTATGTTGCATTGTCTAGAGCAACAGCAAGAATGAACATTAAGATCTTTGCGGTACCAAGCAAGGACAAGAGCCATCGTTCCATGTCTCGTGGGACGTACACAAGGAACATTGTATATAGAGAGGTTCTCACGTCATAGAGGTACTGATTTCGGAGCTAGCACCACTGTAGTATGTTGCTTTGAACATCAATCTCTGAGCTAGCATGCAAGTAGCTAGCTTTTGCCGTACCAGCACTATATTTATGTGCTGATGTTTGTTTTTACCTAATTTCAGATGTAAGATATATATTAGCACTTAGCTTTCTACGCACTTATGATTTCCTGTAACATAACCACATAATTTGTATTATTCTGGAAATATCAGTTGAATTCATAACACTATGGAAATGTTTGTGTCATGCGATGGTCTCATTTGTGAAGTGGTTCACAATTTATGTCTAACCGGTTGAGCAGCCCATGATATGGCCAGTGAGAAAGACAACTGGGAACCATCTCGAATTACCCTCCCCACCTGATCTGCTTAAACTAGCATGACCAGTCCACCCGTTCTATCCAAAACCACCTTGGAAACACCATAGAGAGGGATGGTATGACATTGAAGACACGCACCAACCACAGGACGATTCGAAATGAATCCCGCAGATCCAGAATCCCAGAAAATCCGGACTCGCCCCTTCCCAAGCAATGCTAATGGGAACCCAGCTGATGGGATACAGAAACCACCGACAAAATTGTGCCTATAAAAGGAACCCAAGGCAACTTCGAAAAGGGCAAACCCTCCTCTTGAACTAAGCCAGTCAAAAAAATCTTAGCCCATGGAAAACCCTAACGGGTATGCCCAACAGTTGAAGTACCTACTCCAGCAAGTGGAAAAGCAGGCGCCACAAATTAATAAGAACTTATTTAGTCTAAGACAGGACTTAAGTGAAAAACCATAGGTACTAAAATAGAAATATTAAATGGATATAATATAAAGCTGCCCATGAGACGGTCAGTCAGAAAAACAACTGGGAACCATCTCAAATTACCCCCACCCGATCTGCTTAAACTAGCATGACCAGTACACCCGTGCTATCCAAAGCCACCTTGGAAACACCAGAAGAAGGATGGTACTGTAACATCCTGAATATTTCGACTCTGGAATACGGAATTAAAAATTCAGAATAACCAAAAATCTTTTTCAAAATACATTCATGCCTGAACTAACTCAATTCGATCTGTCGTTTTTCGTTTACACGTGGGCTAATAGACGAACGTCTGAGGATACGTCGATATTTGATTTCAAATATTATTTATTCAAGGAGCTATGATTTGCAAATGCCAATTATTTTCGAAAAACAAAAACCCTTGAGCATATTTACTTTATAAATAAAGCTATATATCTAAATGTATCACCATTTTGGATAAAACCCATTAAGGGATAGTTTATTAAAACAAATATTGTTCCACTAAAGAAATAGCTTTGATTATTTTCTATGCACCTTTATATAGAGTGATAAGCTTTTGGAAATTATTTGCAAAATAATGTCTATTGGTAAAATATTTACTAGAAACCTTAATTGCGAAATATAAATTCCTAATAGGCTATTTTCAGGATATGACCTCCTCAGACAAAGTCTAGTTCTTAGGCATAATTTTAGTTTGCTTGTTTATTGTTTATTTGTGTGTGTCTGGAATCTGTGCCAAAAGATCTCGATTAAATCCTTTTACCGAAAAGGTTGTCCTCTGTACAAATTCTATCTCAAACCCCCTTGAAATTTCCAAATTTCATATCCCAAAGAAAATATTCGAACATCCTATTTCTTTGGGCCACATTTCCCTCTGTTAGCCCAACCCATTCCGCAAAACAAGTTCATTTCCACTCCCTCTACCGTGGCCTTCCTGCTGGGCTTTTTCTGGAAAAGTCCAAGTTGCCTCCCCGAGCCCTTTCATTCCTATTAGGTTGGTAGTAAAAATAAAGTCTAATTCTTCCCCCCATACTGTTTTCGGTGGCGACGTCGCCGCACGCCGCGCCGCTACGACGAGGCCGCTGCGACACCACCGGCTGCCATCTTCCGCTCCCGTCTCACCGGCGAGCTTGCCGGCCATTCCACGCGCATCCTGCTCAACCTCGCACCGCCGCCAGCCATGCAACAAGCTAGTTGTGCATGTGCATGCATGCAAGCAAGTCAGCCACGAGCATGCACCATGCAGCTGGCTAGCTATGCGTATGCCTGCATGCAAGCGGCTAGTCGAGCCTAAGCTGGCATGCGCACCAACCCGCGCGGCCGCTGCAACTACCCCGTCCCTGTCTTCATGGCCATTCAAGACGAGCTCGTGCGGTGAAGCCTATATAAGGGCAACCATAGCCGAATACGCAACCGTCCCTCTCCATTCTTTCTTCTCCTCCTGCTCGTTCTGCATCCTCTCAGCCACTTCCTCCCGCGCACGCGCTGCCGTCTCTCCGCTTGCTCCACCGCGGCCGGCTCCGGCTGGGCCTCAGTTGAGCAAGAGGACGGGTAGGCCGCCGCGCCGTCATCTGAACCCCGAGAACGACTAACTTATCGAACGGCTAACCTCTAACATCTAACATTCGACCCATTGACTCACTAACCCGCTGACCTCTAACTCACTAACCCGCTGACCTCTAACTCGCTAACCCCTGACCCCTAACTTGCACTAACCCGCTAACATTTATTCCTTAACACTGTGTGTTCGTTTGTTACCATCGATCGAACACGTGGTGTGCGAGGACGATCCGCGGGTCGACCATCCCCAGGCTGTACCTCGACGACCGTAGTTCGTGCGAGGACCGTCGCCCGGTACGCCGCTACCCGGCTGCCGCAAGGTGAGCTCCTCTCCTGCTCTTCCTCTTGCTTTTGCTTCCTTACCGCATTCCTCGTCTACCGTTGTTGCCGCGGCGCGGTGACGTCGTGAGGCGCAACACCGTACCCGTTCCTTGCGCGGCCGCCCTCCGCAACGATCGCCGCTTCACCACCGGCCATGCATGCGCCATACAACAAGCTAACCGTGTGCATGCATGCATGCAGGCAGCTCACATGCATGCAACTAGCTAGTCGTGTGTATGCATATGCATGCATGCAAGCAGCTCACATGCATGCAGCTAGCTAGCCGTGTGTATGCATATGCGTCGTCGTCGTTCGGCCGAAACCCCGGCCGGCGTCGCCCCTGTCCGGTGAACCGTTTCGGCCTCCACTCCGCCGTGCCGTCCGGTGCCAAGCAGCTCGCGCACGGCCGACGTCGTGGCCAGCACGTCGTCTCCTGCCGCGGCCGCCGAGTCGTGAACCTCGGCTACGCCCGGCCATCGCGCGCGCTCTGCCGCACAGCCGCCCCCGGCCTCCTCCAGCCCGGCCGAGCCGCGTCACCCCTGCGCCCGGCCGATGCCGTGGCCCAGCTCGTGCCGAGCTGCCCCGGCCGACCACCTCCCTCCCGCGGACATCGGCCAAGCCGCGCGCCACCAACCTCCTGGCCGTGCCGCGCAAACCGAGCCAGCACCGACCCGCCTCCCGGCCGCCTCGGCTGCGCGCCGCCGCCCCTGCCGTGGCACTGCCGCGCCGTGCCGCCATGCTCGGCCGCCCCTCCAGCCGCCTGGCCCGGCCGAGCGCCGGCGCACGCGCGCCGCGCCCCTGGCCGAGCCCGGCCACCACTGCCGCCTTTCCCGGCGCCGCCTCCTGGCCGCGCGACGCGAGCAGTGCCGTCCCGGCCGGCGCAGCCTCCCGGCCGAGCGCCGTGGCCGGCACCCACGCTGCCGCGCGCCACGGCCGGAGCCACCCGCCTGCCTGGCCGCAGCCGCCGCGCCGCCTGCGCGCATCCCCAGCCGCGCGCTGTCCCCGGCCTGCACCGCCGGCGCCGCTCCGCCCTGCCGAGCCGCGCGCCGCCGCCCCCGGCCGAGCCGCGCCGCCCGGCCGCCGCACGCGCGCGCCGCGCCACCCGCGTGCTGCCACCGCGCGCCCGCAGCCGCCGTGCCGCCCGGGCCGAGCCGCGCCGTTGCCTGCGCGCTCCCAGCCGCGCGCCCGCGCCGCCGCCGGCGCCGCTCCACCCCCGGCCGCGACGCGCCCAGCCGCCCCACCGCCGGCGCCCTCTCGCTCGGCACCCTCCTCTCCTCCCGGCAAGAACAGCAGAGGAAGCAGGAGAAAAGAAAGAGAGAAGAAGGAGAGAGAAGAAGGAAAGGAAGAAAAAGAAAAAGAAAAGGAAAAGGAGGTGGGACCCACTAGTGGGCCCCACATTTATTCTCTCCCCGTGGGCCCCACTTTGACCTAGAACTTGCGAAAGTCTATATTGCCTCCCTCACGATGTCGGGCTAAGCCCATGAAAATCCCTACAAGTCTACTTGATGTCCCTCAACTTCATTGGGCTAGCCGACCTGATATTATATCCACAAGTCCATGTAACCTCCCTTTGGTTCCTCGGACCAAGACCATGAAGTCACTTATAGAAGTCTATACAATGTCCCTACTCATCCATTGGGCTGCCGACTAAAAAGTCGACATTAACTCCCTAGCCGACCTCCCTCATCTCTGGGCTAAAGCCCAAGCCCTCCCAAAACCAAGTCCACATTGCCTCCCTCTTACTTCACAGCCAAAAGAATATTCTTGGGAATATTCCTTTCCAACTTAATAAATTCATTTTCGCATTCCAGAAAATCCATTAATCTTCCAAAATTCATATCTCCTCAACCGTAAGTCCAATTGACTCCGTTCAACTTCCATAATTTTTCTAAAAATGTGATCTATCCAATGGCACAATTAGTTTATAATAGTTATTATCTGCTTTATAGGGTTTTGGATGTTTTTCTCTTTTCGATCGCGTAGTGGATGATCCGGAAATTCTACTGACGCGGGATTGTTGGAAGATATAGGAACCTAAAAGCAAGGCAAGTCACTACGCCCCTTTCCTCGAACATGTTGATCCTATTTTTATAAATGTGTTGATTGCAAATAAAATTGCATGCTAATTATAAAACGCGTACCTACATTTGCTTAAAGCCTTACCTTTGATATTGTTTATCCTTATGTATTTACACACCTTTGTTACCTGAGTATATTACTTTACGCGTGATTATTTACTCACTGCTTAGCCCTGCTTACATAGACGTTATACACTCCATATGTGGGATATGTGGATGTGGTTACACTGATCACTCGATGGGAGTGATTGATAGAGATCGGGTGGAGACATAAGCGCCACCCACAGCATGAAAACCTTTGTGAAAACCCAAAAACTTAATTAAACAAAAGTGATTTCGACTGGGGCGGCACGGATAGAATATGGGTGGTTCTGGGAACGGTAAGCCGCCGACCCTGGTCAGTTAAGGACCGAGTCAAGAAGCTAAGCAGGAAACGAACCGAGTACGACCACACTTCTTGAGTGGGGTTAGACCCGGTGGACTAGGTTATTCTCGTGGGGTGGCACCCCAGACATGGTAGGTTCTGGATATCGGTATGGAAATGTGGAAGTGTGTGGTTTAATGACGTCAAGCTTTATATATGTATGATGTAACCTTCAATCTCGGGAGCGCCAGGACTCCCCTCACAACCGGCTCGAGGTAGGAATGTGGCGCCGGGGGTGCAATGGGGATTCATAGTCCTTGGAGCGGGTGCCGCCATGCGAGGGTAACTGAAAAACCGGGCCGTGACAAGTCTCATGTGTTGGGTGAGTCACGGAGTGTGGGATTAAAAGCGTACATCCACTGCAGTGTGAGTAAATTAAACTATTCGAATAGCCGTGCTCGCGGTTAATGAGCGCCGGGACTTGTATTACTCTTGACTAGCCTCGTCAATTTGTAATATTGCTTAAAATATGATGGGTGTGGAAGGTGTGACCTTGCCTGATATGCAAAAAGGTCATAGTGGTTAAAATTGTGGAAATTGGATGCGAGGGTAAACCGGACCAAGCGAGGCTTGGGGAAGGTGGATGAACCCTCGCAGGTTAATGATAACTTCAACTTAACGTGGTTTTCAGTTAAAACTGTTGTGGGATAGGTTTGTGAAATAATTTGTGAAAACTAGCTTTATGCAAATAAACCAAGCCATCCTTGAACCCCTATGAACATTATATGCATTCTGTAGTGGTGGCTTGCTGAGTACGGTTGGTACTCACTCTTGCTTATTTACATCTTTTAGAAAGGTGTTGGTGTCGACCTGTACATGTGCTATGCTGGCAAGGAGTTACCGAGGACGGTGGAATAGGGACCTAGGTTCACCAGTCGATGCGTGTGGGATAAGATGGACCGCCGCTGCTTCGCTTCCGCTACTTCATTTAGTTGTTTTGGTATTTTGTGTTGCTATCGACCATGCTTGGTCTATTCGGGTTCCATTTGGGCTACCCTTGTATTATTAATATATTGTAAGACCTGTAAGACGATGTCAGCTTGAGATATACAACTGTGCCATGTGTGTACCATCTACTGATCCAGGGAATGGTATTGTAATACACATGGGGTTCCCGGTATACAAAACCGGGGGCTCACAGGGTTGGTATCAGAGCAAGACGACTGCAGGACCTAAGGACCCTTGTAACCACCGTTAAAACCTAGGACTGGTTTAGTGCAGCCTATTACCCTCAAGCTATATATTTGCAAAAACTATTTTGATAAAGCCATGGGTTCTTACTACTCCTCTTTCTCGAGTAATTTTGAAAATTCATTTATATCCAACCCCTACTCACCACTCTAATTTCAAATACTCCTATACAGACTATAAGGATTAAGGATGAAGAGATAGCTGGTTTATTAGGACCTCATGAACCACTAACCGATCTGACTAAATACCCTTAGATGTGTGTCGTAGACGTTGTATTGTGCATAAGCCACCTCCTATTGTGAGTTATTGCAGTATGGGGTGGCAACCCATCGTTTTGTGCATTGATTTTCTTGTTGTGTAGTAGCTCTTAAGCAGTTAACTACTCACCCCCCCTCCCTTGTGTGCTCACCAAGTATATGATACACATCACCCGAACAATTAAAACTTCCCATTAAGCAGCCCTTTCTTAGAAAACTCTATTTCTTTCTTCCCGATGGACTTTCTCATGCCTCCCTAATCTTCCAAATACCGGTGTTGTCAGGATGAAGGATGATTACCAACATGAGTACAATTAGGATCGACAAGTGTTAAGTTAAGACCCCACCCGGTACAGCCACAGTAAGCCGACCACAACAAAACCACTTGGGAATTCGGCAACCTACGAAGATAGGAGTGCGACCTCAGCCGAAAGCTTCGACCACAAGGACGGCGACCCAAACAGTACCGACCAAGGACTCCGGAAGACCCGGGAATCGCCATATTTCAACAGTACCCACAGGAACACAACAGGAGCCTCGATTGACAGGATCCACAATAGCATACTGCTCGTCGCCAATAATTGGAACAGGCCACACCGGGACACACGAGCACTGGAGTTGTTGACCCCATCACAGTAGCCAGTGGTCGATGCCTATAAAGGGAGCCCCAGGCTACCCCAGGGAAATGCATCACTCCTCTCCCTTCTTTTGAACCAAGCTAGCCAGAAAAAAAAAACCCCTAGCCCCATGGCAGACCCCATGGTAACCACAGGGAGTCTCCCTCAGAACAACCCCATGGCAACCACAGAGAACCCCCCTCACAGTGACCCCATGGTAACCACAGATTGTCCACCTCAGGACAACCCCAATGCATATGCCAAACAGCTGGAGTGCATACTTCGGCAGCTAGGTGGTTTCACTGAACCCATCTACCATAGTGAGCAGATCGTCCGAGGATCCCGGAAGTACTGGAAGGTGAAGATCTTTCTTTCCTTTCAGGGAGAAGGAGAAGGAACGGCGATCTCCTTCCAGACACGTCATCCCCGGATCACCCCTGAAGCTGCCTTCCAGGATGTGCTTCGTGAAACCCTCTATCGGTTTTGCAAGATCTCCGCCCCTTTGGGTATAGTCAATGACTATGGCTTGCACCCATTCCGCACCGAAGAAGACAACCGGTACCACCTCCGCGTGACCAGACAGGACCAAGGAACCCGGTGCGCTCTCCTCTCCGAGTTAGCCTGCACTGTCGAGAATGCCTATGAGCAGGCACTCGAGGAGCTGGACGAGCTTCGAGACCAGTACACAGACCTGGAAGCCCGTTACCAGCGGCTGACCCACAGGAACACCTCTGCACTGCTTGCACAGGCGAATGTGGCGGCCAGTATGATGAAAGCCGGTGAGATGAGCAGGAAACGCGAGAAGTCCCCCCTAGGGATGGATCTAGTCTCCCCTGCGCCATCGCCATGAGTACCGTTAGGTGTGCAAACCTCTATTAGGCTTTGCACTGTTAAGCGTAGTAGTTCCTTTTCCCTTTCCCTTGAATTGTACCCTACCCCTGGAGTTGTACCCCTGTATCCTGTTATGAATGGAATGAAACCGTTGGTCCGTCATAAGTTCATGGTTTGCAGCTGAACATTTTGTTCGTAGCTAGATCATCACGCGTTCCTCTGGGAAGCCCATTGTTGTCAGTATGGGTTATTCCAAGTTTTGGTTAATGAGCACACCTAACAGAAAGAAGCAACCCCCGTTACCCGAGCAGGAAGCGATGTAAGTACGGCGAGGAACTAATAATAAAATCAGTATTCAAGCCCTCATCAACAAGCGGCCCCAGACAACTCATTAAGGACCCGAAGTAGCCATGCCCATGACAGGAAGAATAAGAAATTTTCATTGGACACTCTAAGGACTGACTCTGCAGCAAAATGCCCAGCCATAAGATAATCCAGTTTTATGGGCATGTAATCGCCTTAAGACCCGTCAAACCAAGGCTGACAAGAACCATAACCACCAGTCCTCGGGAATACATGACAAGATACTATCCACCACCAGTAAGTGGAATGGGACTTACCGTGAGAAGCACAAACACTGGAGATGCTGACCCCATAACAGGAGCCACCGAAAGATGGTGCCTACAAAAGGAACCCCAAGCAACCACGATAAAGGGCACCCTTCTTTTGGTCTAAGCTAGCCAAAAACCCAAGCCCATGGAAAACCCACCCGTAACCATGGAGGGGCATGCCATGGAAAACCCTAACGGGTATGCCGAACAACTAGGCCACCTACTCCGGCAACTCGATTTCTTTGAGGAGCCCGTCTACCGTGGCGAGCAAAACGTCCAGGGATCCCAGAAGAGCTGGAAGGTGAAAGTCTTCCTCCACTTCCAAGGAGATGAAGTGGTCGCTTTCCAGACTCGCCATCCTCGAATCACCTCTGAAGCTGCCATCGAGGATGTGTTTCGTGAGGCCCTCCTACGGCTTTGCAAGATTTGCGTCCCCTTGGGTGTAGCCGACAGCTTTGGTCTCCACCCCTATCGCGAAGAAGACGACCACCGGTGCCGTCTCCGCTCGACTGGACAACTCGAAGGGAGCAGGTGCACTCTCCTCTCCAAGCTAGCCTGCACCACTGAGAACGCCTATGAGCAGGCCCTCGAAGAACTGGATGAACTTCGAGATCGGTATGCCGATCTAGAAGCCCGCTACCAGCGCTTATCTCTGGAGTGCACTACCATACAACTCTTGCAAGCATCTGAGATAGTTCGCCGCATCCAAGGCCACAAGTTGACCAGGATTCGCAGGAAGCCTCCGCTGGAGTTCGATCCACTCTCGCCTCCACCGTCGCCATGAGCAAGCTATGTGTGTAGACCCTTGTTGGGAAATGTCTTATCCAGTAGTAGCAACTCTCCCTTTTCCTCACTAAGGATGTATTTCCCGTTTATCTCGTTCAAAGGAGAAATTGGATGAAGGGTAACACAACCTTTTGCCTGCCATGAATCCATTGTTCAGAAAGGGTCGTCTGTGTCCACACTTAGGCTGACCCGCCCTTTCCATAGAAAGCCATCCGACGGATTGAACTATTTCAAGATTGAACGATAATCTCGTCTAATGAGAAAGCAACCCCTAGATACCCAAAGTTAAAACAGGCATGAACCTGTTCGGAAAACCCACAATGCCGTTAGTAATCAAGCCTCATCAACGGATAAGCCAAGTCAGGCACGAGTACAAACTAGAGACAACCATACTAATGACACGAAAGGCCAAAGATTAAAGAGATGGACTATGAAGATCGATACATAGGGGATACATGCCAAGGTTTGGCAACCATGTCGTCAACTACCTACTCTAACATCGCCTTCAGAACGGAAATGAAGACGATGGGCGCCAACACTATGAGGAGGAACACTGCCTCACATAGGTGGTCAGCATACTCGTCCGCAACAAGCACGCGCCACCACCCCCAAAGGATGACCACTGGACGCACCAACCAAGATAAAGTGGCGCAAATAGTTGCGCTAACAAACTGTAGGCCGGACCATACCCACACCCAGTACAAGGCAATGCACACCCACGACAAGAAGGTCCCTCTTCGATTGGGATGTCCCCGCGCCATCATCACAGCAGCCCCGCCCCCAATGGCGTCGCTTGCCGCCTGCGCCGGAGAAGAAGCACGCCGCTGCGACTCAACCGCAGCAGTCGCCAACCCCAACTGCCGGCGTGGCTCACCCCTGGCCGCAACGCCCTCGCTCGGAGCACCTTGCGCCGCAGCGCCTCGCTCCGCGCCGCCACCGGCACCGTGGTAGCTAGCGCTGCGCTCGCCGCCATCCAGGTCGCTTCCACCGCCGAGCCGCCGCTCCATCTTCTCCCTTAGTTGAGCTACACCACCCTCCACTCACACTCCGCACGGGGCTACCGCGCAAAGAGGCGTAAAGCAGCCCCCTCCCTCTTCCCCTCTTTATCAAAAGTTGCACGCCTGGCAAAGCAACTACCCAAGTGTACAGGGCGATGGGAAATTTTGGATAGACCGGTGTATTTCGAAACGAGCCGTTGAATATTTGGATGCCCCGGTTAATGGCTATGAACCTCGCAGAGTACACAAGGTACCACTGCGACAACCAGTCGTTGCGCGCTACAACCACTGCCACATGCGCATGCATATGAATCACAAAAAAAAAAGAGGATAAAGGTACCGACGCCTGTTCTCAGAAAAAGTGCAAGCTTATCCGCGTGAAAAAGGAGTTTAAAATGGTCAGGACAGTGAACCTGGATGTTCTTCACCAGCCCAGCACCGAACCTGTATAATTTGGAAAATTCATGGTACCTCAGCCTCTGTGTTTCTTCAGAAGTCTCCCGGAGTGCAACCATCCCTCTCTTTTTCTAACCCCTAAGTAATCTCGGGGATGAGATTATCTTAAGGGGGGTAGGTTTGTAACATCCTGAATATTTCGACTCTAGAATACGGAATTAAAAATTCAGAATAACCAAAAATCTTTTTTGAAAATACATTCATGCCTGAACTAACTCAATTCGATCTGTCGTTTTTCGTTTACACGTGGGCTAATAGACGAACGTCTGAGGATACGTCGATATTTGATTTCAAATATTATTTATTCAAGGAGCTATGATTTGCATATGCCAATTATTTTCGAAAAACAAAAACCCTTGAGCATATTTACTTTATAAATAAAGCTATATATCTAAATGTATCACCATTTTGGATAAAACCCATTAAGGGATAGTTTATTAAAACAAATATTGTTCCACTAAAGAAATAGCTTTGATTATTTTCTATGCACCTTTATATAGAGTGATAAGCTTTTGGAAATTATTTGCAAAATAATGTCTATTGGTAAAATATTTACTAGACATTATTTTACCATGCATGCAAGCAAGTTAGCCACGAGCATGCACCATGCAGCTGGCTAGCTATGCGTATGCCTGCATGCAAGCGGCTAGTCGAGCCTAAGCTGGCAGGCGCACCAACCCGCGCGGCCGCTGCAACTACCCCGTCCCTGCAAATCGGAGATTAGGCCCCGTCCTGCACTGTACACTAAGCATGGTTAGGCACCGTCGCCGCCTTCTCCGCCAAGCGTACGACCATCTCTACACACGGTCCAGTGCGCCATGGCACCGCGACAAGCTTGCCGGTGTCACTCGTCCACGCCGAACGGTGTGAACCGAGCTCACCCATGCCGCACCGACCACTGTCCTCGCTCTGCGACCGCCTAACAGGACCGTCAGCCCCACTCGGCCGAGCCAGCTTGTCGCTGTCCGCCGGCTGCGATGGCTATAAAAGCCGCCCTATTTCGCTCACTGTCGCCATCACACCGACAGGCCGAACGCCGTTGTCATTCGATCGGCCGCCTTCTTGCCGTGCACTGCAGCTCTGCGTCACGCGCCACCTCCACCTGGCCGAACGCTCAGCCCGGCCGTCGCCCAGGCCGAGCCGAGCCTCGGTGCGTCGCTGCTCGGCCGACGCCGTGGCCGGCCCGCGCGCAAGCCGCGCCGCCCCTCCACCTCGGCCAGCGCCGCCTCTACCGCGACGTGCGCACCTCCACCTGCCCGGCCGACGCCACTCCCTGCCATCGCGCCGCGCCTGCGCGCCGTCCCCGGCCGCGCCGCCAGCGCGTCGCGCCGCGCCAACGCGCTGCCGCCCCGAGCCGGCGCCGCCGCTCCCAGCCGCCGACGCCGCTCTGCCGCCCCGAGCCGGCGCCGCCGCTCCCAGCCGTCGACGCCGCTCTGCCGCATCGAGCCGGCGCCGCCGCTCCCAGCCGCCGCGCCACCCCGGCCGAGCGCGCGCAAGCCGCGCTGTCCCTGCCGCGCACGCCGCCTGCAGCCGATACCACCCCGCGCGCCGGCGCCGTTTCGCCGGCCGTGCTGCGCCGTCGCCCGGCCGACCGCCTCCCCCAGCCATCGCCCCTCCCGCGGCACCCTCCTCTCCTCCAGGAAGCAGCAGCAGAGAAGAGAAAGGAGAGAGAGAGAAAGGAAGAAGGAAAGAGAAGGAAAGGATAAGGAGAGAGAAGAAGGAAAGG
>BDMV01000009.1:35458140-35491675 GCA_008326285.1 Oryza officinalis | reverse complement strand
CTCAATCCAGCAGGATTGCATATCCAATTCCCAGCCACACCCAAACAGTGGAAACTAAAAAATGGAAATACCCTGTAACGATAATAATTATTTTTTATAAAAACCTACAATAAAATTCTATTGGTAACTCCGTAATGAAGTACGGGTATTTTGCTAGTTTTTTTATAAACTTTGGGTTAATATAAATATGTGGTAATTTTGATGACAAATATGAATTTCGTAATGGAGTGTTTTCACCGTATTTGTACGTATGCAATTCAGTTCAATTATGGGCTCTAAAATTTCATTTCTAAGGCTGGAATATATTATATTTGTAATTTTGAATATTAATTAATCTCGTAATGGGTACTATATGGACTCTTCTTTCATTAATACTTATTTTTAATGCAGAATTTCATTCATTTGTAATTGGATTTTTATATCAAATCTTTTTTTCTAATTTTGAAAATTTAATTTATTTTTGTTTTAAATTTTAATTAATCTTACACTGGGTTATATTTGAACTTTTTTTAAAATATTTTTTTAATTTTTAATTCTGAATTTTAGTTAATTTCTATATTGTATTTCTAGCCTCTATATCGAGCGTGGTGGCTTCTTTTTTAGTTGCCTTAATAATATATATATAATATGATAAATAGATTGTTCATCCCTATAAACGACTGTGAATAATTTATATCAATTGTTCATCAATATGTGCAACTATGTAGCTCACCGTAAATTTGCAAACGTATACCAAATAGAAAATTCCTTGACAGCCTTGTTTGGCGCTTAAAATTTTTGAACTTAGGTGCCACCTACTGAATAGATTATTTGCTGTCGATACTGGAGTTGATCGGTCCTGCTCTTGTTCAATGTGGTCCAATAATGGTTGCAATCAGTGGTTACGACAGTTATTCATGGCAATCAACCTGGTTGAGTGTGGTTACTCAGCCGTTATACTGGTTTTTTCACACACTTTCTGTTTGCCTCGTGTACCCGTCTCATCGGGCACGTCCTTTAAATTGAGGGGAGAGGTGGGGGGGTCTAGGCACGGTTTCCTTGGCCTGCTTTTGTGGAGCACGCGGGCAAGAGAGTGGAGAGGGTGAGTGGAGGTGCTGTAGCTTGGGTGAGGGGAAAAATGGAGAGGAGGGCCGACATTGGTGGTTGCGGCAATGGCGGCGAGCGAGGTGCTCGCCGTCGAGAGGCCGAAGGCTATGTGGGACAAGGGGCTGCTGGCGGGGGCCTACTTCGCCGGCGGTTGGGAACGGAGGTGCCGGAGATCGAGGTGCAGCAGCGAGCTATTCCATCGGCGCAGGCGACGGGTGGCGCTGCCGTTGGCGGGGGCGCTGGGGCGGTGGTGCCTAAGCGTTCCCGTCGAGGGGAAACCTTCCTGGCAGGGTTGGCCACTGTTTTGCGCTGGGTGTGGTCTAGTCTGCAGTTTGTCGGGGCAACCATCTTCACCGTCTTAGCTTGGATGGTTCACCCTGTGGTCCTGCTCTGGGAATGGTGGCAAGATCTAATCAAGGATGACCACTCTGATCACTTATGTGTGGCGGTTTGTCTCCTCATTGTGTTGGCACCGATCGTTTTTATTTTTACTCTGAAAGCGCTGCTAGAGTAGATAATTGATGAAATGGTTGCCAAGTCTTGGCGTGTATCCCTTATGTATCAACTTACATGATCTCTATTTTAATCTTTCTGCCTCTGTGTCGTAAGTATGGTTGCCTCTGATTGATACTTGTGCCTGACTTGTGTTGTCTGTGAATGTAGGATTTCTGGTTTTTCTCAACATGCTTAGGCCCTTTTAGGTTTGGGCATCCTCTTTATTCAGCAGGATAATCCATTCTTAATCAATAAATGGCTTCCTGTTAGAAGGGCACTTCAGCCTAAGGGGGGTTACGGACAGTCATTTCTGAACCACTAAGTCATTAGGGCAAGAGATTGCATTACTGCATATTCAATTTTCTTTTACAACAAGGTACCAGGTAATACATCTCTGGAAAGGGGAAGGGAACTACTATTACTGGATTGGGTAGTGCCTAACAGGGCCTATGCACATCCCTTCTCATGGTGATGGTGGGGGCGAGAGGGGATCAACTTCCAACGGGGGCTTCCGACGGAGCCTAGCTGTAACATCCTGAATATTTCGACTTTGGAATACGGAATTAAAAATTCAGAATAACCAAAAATCTTTTCAAAATACATTCATGCCTGAATAATTAATTCGATCTGTCGTTTTTCGTTTAACGTGGGCTAATAGACGAAGTCTGAGGATAGTCGATATTTGATTTCAAATATTATTTATTCAAGGAGCTATGATTTGCATATGCCAATTATTTTCGAAAAACAAAAACCCTTGAGCATATTTACTTTATAAATAAAGCTATATATCTAAATTGGTACCTTGTTGTAAAAGAAAATTGAATATGCAGTAATGCAATCTCTTGCCCTAATGACTTAGTGGTTCAGAAATGACTGTCCGTAACCCCCCTTAGGCTGAAGTGCCCTTCTAACAGTAAGCCATTTATTGATTAAGAATGGATTATCCTGCTGAATAAAGAGGATGCCCAAACCTAAAAGGGCCTAAGCATGTTGAGAAAAACCAGAAATCCTACATTCACAGACAACACAAGTCAGGCACAAGTATTAATCAGAGGCAACCATACTTACGACACAGAGGCAGAAAGATTAAAATAGAGATCATGTAAGTTGATACATAAGGGATACACGCCAAGACTTGGCAACCATTTCATCAATTATCTACTCTAGCAGCGCTTTCAGAGTAAAAATAAAAACGATCGGTGCCAACACAATGAGGAGACAAACCGCCACACATAAGTGATCAGAGTGGTCATCCTTGATTAGATCTTGCCACCATTCCCAGAGCAGGACCACAGGGTGAACCATCCAAGCTAAGACGGTGAAGATGGTTGCCCCGACAAACTGCAGACTAGACCACACCCAGTGCAAAACAGTGGCCAACCCTGCCAGGAAGGTTTCCCCTCGACGGGAACGCTTAGGCACCACCGCCCCAGCGCCCCCGCCAACGGCAGCGCCACCCGTCGCCTGCGCCGATGGAATAGCTCGCTGCTGCACCTCGATCTCCGGCACCTCCGTTCCCAACCGCCGGCGAAGTAGGCCCCCGCCAGCAGCCCCTTGTCCCACATAGCCTTCGGCCTCTCGACGGCGAGCACCTCGCTCGCCGCCATTGCCGCAACCACCAATGTCGGCCCTCCTCTCCATTTTTCCCCTCACCCAAGCTACAGCACCTCCACTCACCCTCTCCACTCTCTTGCCCGCGTGCTCCACAAAAGCAGGCCAAGGAAACCGTGCCTAGAACCCCCCCACCTCTCCCCTCAATTTAAAGGACGTGCCCGATGAGACGGGTACACGAGGCAAACAGAAAGTGTGTGAAAAAACCAGTATAACGGCTGAGTAACCACACTCAACCAGGTTGATTGCCATGAATAACTGTCGTAACCACTGATTGCAACCATTATTGGACTACATTGAACAAGAGCAGGACCGATCAACTCCAGTATCGACAGCAAATAATCTATTCAGTAGGTGGCACCTAAGTTCAAAAATTTTAAGCGCCAAACAAGGCTGTCAAGGAATTTTCTATTTGGTATACGTTTGCAAATTTACGGTGAGCTACATAGTTGCACATATTGATGAACAATTGATATAAATTATTCACAGTCGTTTATAGGGATGAACAATCTATTTATCATATTATATATATATTATTAAGGCAACTAAAAAAGAAGCCACCACGCTCGATATAGAGGCTAGAAATACAATATAGAAATTAACTAAAATTCAGAATTAAAAATTAAAAAAATATTTTAAAAAAAGTTCAAATATAACCCAGTGTAAGATTAATTAAAATTTAAAACAAAAATAAATTAAATTTTCAAAATTAGAAAAAAAAGATTTGATATAAAAATCCAATTACAAATGAATGAAATTCTGCATTAAAAATAAGTATTAATGAAAGAAGAGTCCATATAGTACCCATTACGAGATTAATTAATATTCAAAATTACAAATATAATATATTCCAGCCTTAGAAATGAAATTTTAGAGCCCATAATTGAACTGAATTGCATACGTACAAATACGGTGAAAACACTCCATTACGAAATTCATATTTGTCATCAAAATTACCACATATTTATATTAACCCAAAGTTCATAAAAAAACTAGCAAAATACCCGTACTTCATTACGGAGTTACCAATAGAATTTTATTGTAGGTTTTTATAAAAAATAATTATTATCGTTACAGGGTATTTCCATTTTTTAGTTTCCACTGTTTGGGTGTGGCTGGGAATTGGGTATGCAATCCTGCTGGATTGAGGGGTGGATTGAGTGCTACGTGAAATTACCAAATTACCCTTATTATTTGGACACATAGCTATGCTGTCTACTCATTTACCACAACTCGGAGGGGCATTTTGGTCATTATTCTAGAAACATATCCTTTTCCAAACCAACCAAACTACCACCACATCGACGTCATCCTCCTCCTCCTCCCCTTGCCAGCGCCGGTTACCTCCTCCTCTCTTGGCCGGCGCCATCCTCCTCCCCCCCGGCCGGCGCCATCCTCCTCCTCCTCCCCCTGCCAGCGCCGGTCTCCTCCTCCTCCCCTCCTCCCCCGGCCGGCGCTGTCCTCCTCCTCCCCCGGCCGGCGCCATCCACCTTCTCCCCCGGCCGGCGCAGTCCTCCTCCCCCCCGGCCGGCGCCATCCTTCTCCTCCCCGGCCGACGCCGTTCCCTCCCCCCTCATCCTGTTCTGCCGCCCATCGTAGCCCTTGCTGCCGGCGGCTGGCAGTGGGGTGGAGCAGTGGCGGAACAAGGGCGGCGAGGGCTTGGAGCTGCAGCGGTGGGCAGCTATCGGCAGAAGGTCTGGAGCTCCACCAACGGTGGCTGACTACTCATCGAAATCGTCCATCACATTCCACTGGGTTCCGAAGTTCCGAAAATTTTTCGGAAGTTCCGAAAATGATTTTCGGACAACTCCGAAAATTTCCAGAACGCACAACTTGGTTCTGTAATTTTTCGGAAGTTCCGAAAATGATTTTCGGACAACTCCGAAAATTTCCAGAATGCAGAAATTGAGGAAAAACATTTTCGGTCAATCTGTGCAGCCGGAGTTGGCGCTGGCGGCGAGCCTGAGAGAGTCGGCGTCGACGGGGTCCCGCGTCGGCACCGCCCTAACCTGGCGGCCGGGATGTTAGTGGCGGAACAAGGGCGGCGAGGGCTTGGAGCTGCAGCGGTGGGGCAGCTATCGGCAGAAGGTCTGGAGCTCCACCAACGGCATTGATCTCTGATTTTAGTTCAAGGAGTAATAACAGTCTGAAGATATTTCTAGACACCACATGTTGCACGCATTGATCTCAAATTCTCGACATCATATTGTAGTAATATTATACCGACATCATATAGTAGTAATAATCAACAAAAGCAGCAACAACTGACAAAAGGTCCGATACAACAATGTGTGGTATGGAAATATAGTTGAGTAATTTCAGTTCAACTAGGAATTATAGTATTACTTAACTATATTCTATATTTTAGGACAAATGGAATATATGAATTATCCATACGGCATGTCATCGCACTGTGAAGTGCCTCACAAGTCACATTGGTACTTGCTGCACAGTTCTTGAATGTGAGGTAAGATCTGTCTCATCCAACTTTCCCTTTCACCAGTGCACATTGCATTGTGTAAGGCATGTCATTGCACTGTGATTGTAGGAGCGTGGTGTACACGGCATGTCTCTCCCTCTCTCAGCACTTGATAGATATATGAAGGAGTAGGGCTGGCTGGTATGACAGGAGCACAAGTCATGGCAGTACACCTCTCCATTCATGGGGAATGCACAAAATCGACATATGGTTTGGTTAGAATTTGGGAGAAGAGGATGGTGGGCTTGGATTCATGGCGGGTGGAGTTCAAATATTTTCGGATATACAACTATATATATTGTTTGACTGGCACAATGCAGAACAAGTTGCCTCCTAACGCTCACTGTCATCTTGTTCTATAGCTCATTCGAGGTACAACTCAAAAATCCATTTTCCATGTTCAGCTGTTGTAGTTGTAGTAAGCAGTTTAGGTGCTTTGCAGATTGTAGTTATATATACATGCATATGTAGATCGAGATCGACTGATCAGTATCAGCAAGCATGGCATCCTTTGTATCGTGATAGTTTCACCAAATTATATATATGTGTGCATGATCTATTTGCTTCCTTATGTGGTCTTTCGAAAAAACTGATTTTAATTTGTTTCGTCAATAATTGTCTATGTTCAAGCATGTATTTTTATATATATAGCTAGCTGCCGGCACGCATAGTACTGTCCCATGCATCGCTAGCTAGCTTAATGAATTTTCCACTTGGGCAGTGATATCCCATGCCGACATTAGTGTACATTATTTAATCAATGGTATTCTGCTTGATCCTATAAGTTGCCAAATCCTTCCTACAAATGGTTAGGTTATATGAGTCTGTATAATCCTTATCATTTGATGTAGCAACACACCTTTGTTGGTTTTAAGAACATGTATTTTTTGGCATTTAAGATGGGGTCATTGAAGCGTAAAAGAGTAGAAGCACTACCTGTTCCAACATTCAGTGACGTACATCCTAGGGGCAGTTGGAGTCTAGGTGTTCGAGTATACCATAAGTACCATGTTGAGAGATTTGCTCCTAGCAAGAAGAGGCTCAACTTGGTTCTATTGGATGAGCAGGTATTTTGAGCTTTGATATGTTACAGTGCAATGATTTCTGTATGGCATTTGACTTTATCTATTATAAATAGGGCACAAAGATGGCAGCTATCATTTATGATGACCAAGTGGATCGTTTAGATCCCCTACTTCGAGAGGGTTCCGCATATTATGTGTCGAGGATGTCCATAGAGCCAGCTAGGATGATTTTGTATCAGTGGCTTGCAGACCATGCTTTTGTGTGTGTTTTCACACGTGATACTACTGTTACTGAGATAGCAAACATGCACGAGAAGATATTGCCATTACTCCCTCCGCTTATGCCACTTGATCAAGTTTTCGAGTTTACTTACCATAATGACATTTATGTTGGTAAGTAGTTCAACTAACCACCCAAACAAATATTAATTTGTGACAAATAGAAGTTCTATTAACACAATTTTCACATGTGCAGATGTTATTGGAATGGTCATCTTTGTAAGTTCTATAGGCTTTGTGGAAGGCTACAAGAAGAGGATCCCATATAGGAATATTCTTATAATTGATGGCAGGTATGCACATACTTTTTTTTTTGGAGTACATATGTCTTTTTGTTTCTACCTTAATTTCTTATCACTATTTGCATTTGACATGTTTATTTTTATGTAGTTTCAAACCTGTGATGTTAGTTATTAAGGATAAAATGCTTACTGACCATTTAACTAAATGAGCGAGATGTTCTAATGAGCAACCTATCATTGTAGCAACAATGCTTAGAGCAAAGCGTGAAGAAGGTAAGCTGATGTGTCCTTGTTAATTTTGTGTTCATCGATCTTATGATCAATAAAATTATGTAATATAATCATTTTACCTTTTATTTCAGACCATAGCCTGCACACTACATGCTTCAGTAGGGTGCAGTTTGATCCTAATGTTGCAGTTGCACGTGAATTAAGGAAGAGGTAAATAGATTTTTGACCAAAATATTTATTTTATTAACTATTTTCACTTATATAGTTTATTATGAATGGTTTTGCAGCCTCAGTATGGAGCTTACTGGGAAGTCTTCTCCATGATACATGAAGGGAGGTGGGAAGTACAACCATATCTTTTGGGGATTATTTCTAGCTATATGCTTGCTAGAAGTATAAGTATAAGATCCCGTTCAGTGGAAGTAGATGTGACCTTTGGCTTTTGGCTAGGATATAATCCCAGTAAGCTATTTATAGCAATGATGCTTGCTAGAAGTAGGTGGGAATCTTGTGCCCAGGATACTTCTAACTAGCATGCTTGCTAGATGATGGTCCACTATGTAATTTGTAGTAAGACTTTGAACGTCTATTGTATTGGTATTGTAACCGTATTATGGTCAATGCTCTGTTGCATTGGTGTTGTAACTGTATTATGGGACTATTTCGTGGTGACACATGTGTGCCTCGCTGGAGCGGTTTACATGACATCTAGCTATTATTGTACGTTGCCCATGCTTTTGTGGACTTCAAATAGGTATACATGTATTTTACTGTTTATGTTTATACTTTTTGATATTTCAGTAGATTTTCAAACTTTGCTCCTCTTGATACCCCTGGGAATTATTATGTATTATTTTATTACATTTGTATAATAATATTTCACTGTATCTGTTGCTAAATATGTAAAGATCATTAGATCCGATGTAATTATTGTTTATGCTAAAATAATATTTTTTGTTGCAATGAATTGATTATTTCATATCATCTCGCTAAGATTTTTAAAGTTGTCCTAATTTTTTTCCCATTGCAACGCATGGGCATCCAAATAGTATAGTATATGTATGCAGGAAATCAGAGAGAGGCTAGACCGCTTGAGGCTCGTCGGGAATTAACTGAGCAATTAATGAGGATCCACGTGGGCAATCTGCCGAGGAAGGTGGACAGCGATGGGCAGAGACGCTTCGTGAGCAAGGATGCGAGGGTGATGCGACAGAGAGGTTGCAGGGGCCGTTCCCGAGGGTTTGGGTTCGCAACCATGGCGATCCCAGTGGATTCTCTACCGGCCCATGTTGTCGCCAAGCTCAATGGGAAGGTAATTAATTAATTAAATTACGTGCTCAATTTCCAATAACCGCTAACTAATGAATTAATGATAATCTGTTCATGTATGTCGGATTATTAATTGTTGCGTGCATGCGTGCCTGCAGATTTTGGATGGGCGTCCCTTGCGAGTGAACTTAATTTGCATATAATATATGATGATCAAAGAGGATCATCATGTATCTGTGTCTAGCTAGCTAGCTGTCTGAATGCTGATGCCTTGCACGGCATTCGGTCAATGAACTTGCAAAGATCTGCCTGAGGCAACGGCAAACGTCGTTGATATATGCTTATTTTCAACCTTGTTTTGCCGAAATTTTTTAGTAAAGATCGAGACCGATATTTTTTTTTAGTTTAGATTGAGACCAATATAATATTCATGAATTACATTTTTTTCTTGTGGTTTTGGACAGTGCAGTGTGGAGTTGTTCATCCCTCTTGACTCTGATTGCGTTCATGAGTGTCGCTAACAAAACGCAAAAAAAAGTTACAGCACTGACTGAATTGTAGAAAAATAATATTCTACTAGTTCAGAGTGGACTAAGGGCCTGTTCTTTTCTTCTAAAACAGTGCGGATAAAAGATAAAGTTTCGTGGCACGCTTTTCAATCTCTCAAACGGTACGTTTCGTGCAAAAATTTTTAATATGAAAGTTGCTCTAAAATATTAGATTAATCCATTTTTTAAGTTTGTAATAATTAAAACTCAATTAATCGCACGTTATTGTCACCTCATTTTGCGTGAAACACTTTATCTTCATCTTTATCTTTATCTTTAGGACTTTCAAACAGGGCCTAACTTTCTTGCACATGCTACTTCTTCGTTGCAGTGAAGGCCCCACACGAATTTTCTGTTTTGTTTCCGCATTTTATCGGCTGGAGAAATAATAATGTTTCAGTACAGATAGTTATCCGGTTGAAGGTACAACAGTCAACTGAATATCCGGCATCGATCTTCAGGAAAAAAAAAAGTACCACACGGTTTTGTCGTACTCATACCTCAGATTACTGCTTTTTCTTTAGCGAATTCGCTTACGAAATTAAGAAAGTTATTACATTCCGGGCAAGTAATTTCGGGAAAATAGAATAAGGCCGTGTTTAGTTGCAAAATTTTTTTTTTCGCAAAAACATCACATCAGATATACGGACACACATTTGAAGTATTAAACGTCAACTAATAACAAAACAAATTACAGATTCCGATTGTAAACTGCGAGACGAATCTTTTGAGCCTAATTAAGCCATCATTAGCACATGTGGATTACTGTAGCACTTATGACTAATCATGACGTAATTAGGCTCAAAAGATTCATCTCGCAATTTACAGTCGAACTGTGCAATTGATTTTTTTTTCGTCCACATTTGATTCTCTATATATATGTTCAAACATTTGATGTGATGAAAAAGTTGAAAGTTTAAAAAAAATTTTTGGGAACTAAAAGATTCTGAGCTGCTTGACTGTCGCATCAGGCTCATCAGGTCAAGTCGTCGTCCAGGCCGTCTCACTGAACGCGGATTGCCTTTTTCTTTTCTTCCTCTTCTCCTCGTCAAGGCAAATGCTACGCTTATGGCATAATGCACCTCGGTGATATTTTAATCATATATTACTACATGGATACCATATTTTAGTATTGCTCTTAACTGAATTCTATGCTAGATAAATCCCATGGCACTAGCCAGCCAGCCACAACGGCAAAGCATATTCCACTAGCCATGCCACTTTTCTTTCAGGTATGAACTCACGAGTCAATTAAGAATAACTCCAAAAATTCGCTGCCTTCCTTGCCTGCCACTACCGTATTTATTGATCTTAATTACTTAATTAGTACGTGATGCGAGAGCAAGAGATTACAGTAGTACTCAATTAGTCGGTGCTAGCAGAGCAGCTGCACTTTGTCTGAAGGCTGAGAGAGTAATGAAAATGCACCAAGCAATCAAGTATTGTAACAGCCTGAGCCTAGTAGCCTCGTTTCAGCGTACACAGAGACAACCCTTGCGCGTTCTTGCCATATTCTATATCTAAAATTTTAAATCAACGGAGTTGTTGCTCTGAAGCTTCCTGACGACCAATCACTCGCCTTCGCTTCAGCTGATTCGCTTCCTCGTTCCTGTATATATGTAAGGCTCAGCATGCGACTGTGAAACGCCTGCATCTTCGCGCTGAGCTCTTTCTTCACAATCTTCTTCTTTCTTCGAGAATCTACATGTTCTTTTCTACTTTCTTGCTGCTGTTCTGGACCATTTATTCTTGGACTGTACGCCTGAAGAGAGATGAGATCGGCGACCTGAGGATCAACAACTACTGGGATTCGCAGAGATATGATACCTTGGATCAGGTCAGTTGCAGAGTCTGTATGAATAGTTATTGAACTGAACTTTTTACATGATTTGCCAATCTGTCAGGCAGCAACTCATTGTATTCGTGGTTATCTCTCTCTCTGTATCCATGCAGGTTAAGGCAGCTCTTCAAACCGTCGGGCTCGAGTCGTCCAATCTTATAATTGGAGTGGATTTCACCAAAAGCAACGAGTGGACGGGTATGTATTTTTAGCTTCCAAGAATCGAGATTTCTCATTATGCAGCGTTACCTCTCGTCATGGTTAAGGTGTTGTTTGGATCCAGGGACTTATTTTTAGTTCATGTCACATCGGATATTTGAATACTAATTAAAAGTATTAAACATAGACCAATAATAAAACTAATTGCATAAATGAGTGCTATTTCGCGAGACGAATCTAATGAGCCTAATTAATACATAATTAGCACATGTTTACTGTAGCATCACATCGGCTAATCATGGATTAATTAGGCTCATTAGATTCGTCTCGCAAAAAAGTCTAAGGTTATGAATGGGTTTTATTTTTAGTCTACGTTTAATACTTCTAATTAGTGTACAAACATCCGATGTGACAGGGACTTAAAAAAAGTCCCTGGAAACAAACAGGGCCTAAATCAACGGGTGGAAATTTTCAGGGAAACATTGTTTCAACGGCAGAAGCCTGCATCACATTTCAGAGGACTCTCTCAACCCGTACGAGCAAGCGATTAGTGTCATCGGCAAGACCTTATCGACGTTCGACGAAGACAACAGGATCCCATGTTTTGGATTTGGGGACAGTAAGCAAAAGCTTCTCCATCGTCTTCTTTCTCTCTGCATTTATCAGTTCAGAAAAGAAGTGAGATTATTGCTCATTCGTTTGCTTCTGCCTTTTCAGCATCGACGCACGACCAAAATGTGTTCAGCTTCTACTCGGGCAGGCGACAGTACTGCAATGGTGTTTCTGAAGTTCTAAGGGGATACAGAGGAATCGCACCACATGTCCGGCTGTCAGGTATCTATATTGTGATTGACCAGTTCATTCTTGAGAAAGATGAACAATGAATTCATCTCTCTTCTTCAGAAAGATAACTGGTGAGCTGCGTTTTTTAGGTCCGACATCTTTAGCTCCAATAATAGAAACTGCAATGAGAATTACTCAGGACTCCGGCTACCAGTATCACATCCTACTGATAATAGCTGATGGGCAGGTATGCTATTTTCTGTGGTTTCAGCCTCTCTCTATGAATGTCTGAAAAAAAGTTACTGCTCTTTCATCCTTGTGTTTTGCTCATGTCACCTCAGGTTCCAAGATGTTGTGGTGCTAACTCTGCGAACAATCGGGATGAGAACTACCTCGAAGAAAGGACTCTTCAAGCTCTTGTACAGGCCAGGTACATAGTGGCAAACTAACTTGATTAGATGTTTCTGAGTTCTAATCTCAACTAGCTGAAGATAAAGGTACAACTTACTGTGCTTTTAGAACATATAGCTTTACTTGAATTTGTGTAAGGAAAAAATGTCTAATTCTGTAGTGTCCCATGGTTTGTTTCTGTAGTCATTTCCCTCTTTCTGTCGTCCTTGTCGGAGTCGGCGACGGTCCATGGGATGAGCAGCTGATGCACTGTCAGAGCAACCAACAGCTGTTTGACAATTTCCAGGTCTTTTGTTTAGCATCACCTATGCTATGTGTTGCCTTCTTCCCCGTGGAAGAAAAATGTTGGGTTCGTTTGTATAGGAGGATTCGCTCATCTCATGTGCTTAGTTTGCCGTCTGCATCTGCAGTTTGTTGATTTCACCAAAATAATGTCGAGAGAAATGGGTGAAGCCGAGAAGGAGGAACAGTTTGCGTTAGAAGCGCTGAAGAAGATACCAAGCCAGTACGCAGCAATAATCAGCAAGAGGATCAGGTTCGTAGCATATATCTGACAGAAACTGAAGAGATAGTAGCTGACCTGAAGGCAGCTGCTACAGTCCTACCTGCTACTAATAGGCATTTTCTTTTGGTTCTGAATTTTGATTCATTTTCCTATTATGTTGTGGTGTTCAGTGATCTGGCTGCAGTGGCGCCTGCAGGGATGCCTGTTCCACCTCCTCCACGATCTGTTATTTCTACCTATTACTAATAATTTGGCTGCAGCCAGGTAGCTTTCTGAAATCTGAACAACTAAGATGATTTTCATTCAATTCAATTCTTGGGAATTGAACTCAACTGATGAAACTTTGTACAATTGTGACGCACACAGGGCAGGGATGATGATCTGGGTGAAATGACAGATGAATGAATGTACAGTAGCGCAAAGCTAGCTAATCCTGCGGTTAGTTTCAGAGGCGAGAGAGACTAATAACCTCGTAGGGGCAGGCCACTGTAAACGTTTTATTTTACCAAGTGGTTGTGTAGGCAATGCAAGCCTAATATGATGACTTAGCAGCATATATTTAACTAAGATATCATTTGCTTCATTATATATTTATATACTCCACTTCATTACCAATAGCATGTGAGATTCTTTTTTTTCTGTTCCTAAAAAAAAAAATGGAACGATGACATGGGTGGAGCAGTGAACTGGGATGCAAATTGCACTTGTGGATTTATCTCAAACATGCGGCCTAAACAACGTAGATGGGCCGTGATTTGAGCCCATGGACTTGGGGATAAGGAAAGCGAAGACCTCGTCGTCCTCGTCGTCTCGCCTCTTATCCCCTTCCTTCGATTCTCTTCCATTCCATATTCTCTCCCTTCCCCTCCCCCACCATGGCCTCCTCCATCGCCATGTCCCTCCGCTCGCTCGCCGCCACCGACGCCTTCCTCCCCAAGTACAAGCAGGCCTCCCCATCCTCCGCCCCATTCCTCGTCCTCCTCTCTCCGTCCACCCCGCGCCTCCACCACCACCTCCGCTCCACCCGCCGCCTTCCCCTCGCGCCGCTCGCCGCCTCCGACTCCTTCGAATCCGCGTCGTCCTCCGCCGCCGCCCTCGACTTCGCCGAGCCAGGCGCCGCCGAGGAGTCCGACGTGCCGGAGGAGTCTGACCAGGAGGAGGGGTACGCGCCGGAGGCGGATGAGGAGGAGGAGGAAGCCGTCGAGGCCTCCGCGGAAGTTGCGGAGGAGGCTGAGGACGTGGAGGAGGTCGGCGAGTACGTAGAGCCGCCCGAGGAGGCCAAAGTCTACGTCGGGAACCTACCCTACGACATCGACAGCGAGCGCCTTGCCCAGCTCTTCGAGCAGGCCGGCGTCGTCGAGGTCTCCGAGGTGTGACCCTCTCCATTCTCCGCTCTCTTTCATATGCAAAACTATAATTTACCCACAAAAATAAGTTGCAGCGCCATTCAGTTTGGTGGACTTCCTGTGCAAATCCATTTTTTTTTCATTTACCTGCTTGGTGACTTGCTCTGTTGAAACCTACAGGTTGTTATAATTTTTAATCTAGCTGGATTTATTGTCTCTGTGCTAGTGTTACAACAACTGTCCCGGTGATATGGTTAGGCTGCTGATTACTGCTATTTATTGAGTTTCACATTAAACTTGTGTGGGGGTCCTACTTGTGTTATGAAAGATGCATTCGATATTTACCTTCAGGTCTTTAGGCATTAATCCATTTATCTATTACTATGTGATACAATGTGAACCTTATAGAGGCAGTTAGACAAAATATTAGGATAAGCATGGTTTTGTACTTTTGATCAGGAATGAACCTTTATTTGTGCGTGTTCAGGTCATTTATAACAGAGAAACAGATCGGAGTCGTGGATTTGGATTTGTCACCATGAGCACAGTTGAGGAGGCTGAGAAGGCTGTGGAGATGTTCCATCGCTATGTGAGTCTCTCTCTATCTAAATGGCACTATTTTCCCTCAACATTTTCTTCATTTTGTTGAAGCTTAAGATAACCTGATTTCCTATGTTAGTTACAGCTCATGTTCATTGTGTACACAGTCATTCTTATACTTGCAGTGTGCATGTAATGGTATTGCTTCTACCAGTTTGCATTTGTTTTCCTTAATTCACTATAGTATTGTGGTATGGGCATTTCATTCTGAATGATCATGATAGACATGATAGTTCTCTTAGTTTCTCATTCAAGGGTACACCATAATGTTCAAGTGAAAAAGAAAGGGTCATATTGGGCGTATGCCATCTTTATTGACTGATATGAGGAATAAACAGTTCTAAAGTTGTAAGAGCTGCGATTCTATATTTAACTTTCTTTGACAGACCTCTTAAGACTTGTTCTTCTGTTGCTACTATATTTTTAAAAAGTATGGCAGTATGATGTAAAGAATGTACAAATTTCATGCTTTGATGATAAACCTTTAATGTGGCTAGGATGTGGATGGAAGACTTCTGACTGTAAATAAGGCAGCTCCTAGAGGCGCTCGGGTGGAAAGACCTCCCCGTCAGTTTGGTCCTTCTTTCAGGATTTATGTGGGCAATTTGCCTTGGCAAGTGGATGACTCTAGGTTGGTACAGCTGTTCAGCGAGCATGGCAAAGTAGTTGATGCCAGAGTTGTCTATGACAGAGAAACTGGGCGTTCGCGAGGATTTGGTTTTGTAACAATGGCGACACAGGAAGAATTGGATGATGCTATTGCAGCCCTCGATGGACAGGTAAGTGTATATTCGTTCGATTCACTGACATCTTTACAACTGGAGTAAGCAGCATTGTTAATCCGTGTTGCATTGAGGCTGTGAACTGATGCTAATTGACTCATTCCATCGAGAATTTTGTGTCCTCCAACTCTGCTTACCCAAGTATATGCTTTTCCAATCTGAATTCAACAGAGTTTGGATGGGCGCGCCCTGAGAGTGAATGTTGCGGAGGAGCGACCACCGCGCCGAGGCTTTTAATGGGATAGCGGGCTTTGTGGGGTGAACAGCAGGCTTGCTGCATTGGAACATCATAGCACGTCTGATACTGGTGTAATCCCTCAAATAGCTTTCTTGCGATTCTTGGTTCAGTTCTGTATCCTCCCAAGTCCTTTTCATGCCTGCTGTTTATTGTTCCTTTCTTGTTAACTACTGTTGGTTGTGGCCACGAGTTCATGCACGTAGGCTACTGTTATGGTGCCCCTCTACCCCAATTTGTCGATGCATCCAAAAGTTTTGCCTGACATCTATCTATTTAACCAAAGAAGAGCACGTGCGTGTGGGGCATTTATGCTGTTTCTCTCGCGGAAACTGCTTATTGGATCAGTGTTGCTGGCTTGTTCACCCGCCTTATTCCTTTTGGGTTTGTTTGCACCTTTGCATTGTTTTTTCTAATCGTGTCGTATTAGGTTTCAGTGGATTTTTTACAATTTGGTCATTTACACAAACTTATTTTATAAATAGATCCCTGAAAAAACTTATCTCAGAAATGGTCCTTTTTGGGGCGCCAGAGTGGCTGGCGTCATGGTCCAACGGGACGGCGCCAGTGATGCTGGCGCTGTCATTCTGCCATCGTGACAAACCCGGTGACCCAACGCTGACATGGCAATAGGAGGGCGTCAGCAGTGTACTGGCGCCACCCTCACCATCACGTGTTGACGCCAAATCCGTACCGCCGATGTGGACTCATCGTGCGGACACACGAAGGCCTGGGAGATCTGTTTAGCTTCAGTGCAGGTCCTAAAATTGATGAAGCGTGGGCGTGCCAGTCAGTTTGATCCTGCCACTGACAAGATATGCAAAAGAGCAGAATATATAGCGTATCGGCCTATCGGCCGAGAGCAAAAACAGCCTATCGGCCGATGAGCCGATAGGGCAAAAACAGCCGGTCGGCCGATAAGCCGATGGCACAGTTCCAGCAGATGCCGATGTCAGCCGATACAGTTAAGGTTTTGATCCATCGGCTGCACACTGAGCAAACATCTATATAGAGGCGATCGGCTGACGGTAACATGATAATATAGCAATATAATATAACATAAACCAATCATACGATAAAATAAATATTGATCTAAAGATTAAAGCACACATCGGCCAGAGATCCGATGGCATAAACTCTCAATAAACAGATAAACAATAAATACTCTGTTGTCATCGTCCAGATCCAATCTATATGTAAAACTCTTAGGCCGATGCAACATCCAGATAACTCATCGGCTGAAACTCCGATGAAACCCTTATTGGCAGCCAACAAACAGGCTAGAGATTACGGTTCTAATCGCGACTTAGTAGGTCAAACCGAACTGATGCAACACTAAGTATGAAAAGAAACGCAAGATCTAGACAATCAAGCCCTTGACTGATTTTCAGGGTGGTAGATACCTGTCACGCCCCAAACTGGCCCCGGGCGGAGACCAGGATAGAGCGGTCCAGATTGACCTATATGCCTGTACCAGTCCCAGGAAATAGCGCTGGTACAACAGGAAGATTTAATATCACAACAACAGCGGTCTCTTTATTTTAAGAGTAGGATTACAACCAGGGTTGGAACTGCGGACAGACCGATTCCTTGGGAATTACATCCAAGCATATGTCAAGTACGACCACATGGGTGATATGGGACGCCCCTGGCTGAGTAATTAGCTAGGCCAGGGAAATCTTGATGCCAAGGGACAAGTGGATTCGCCGGGGTGGTGTCGGGGAGGACCCCTGGGCTTCCTGGCACAGTATGGTCTGGGACCTAACCTGGTGTTGGTCCGTGGGACCCCTCCCGTTGGCATAAGATGACCCTGAGTCGGCTTTCGAAATGCCTTGTCGTGAAAGCCTTAAGGTCGCCAGACGTGACCGAGGGTCGCGGGCTGGGTGATTCGGGGTTAGTAACGTCGTGTGGGTAAAGTGTACCCCCTCTGCAGAGGTTAACAACTGTTCGAACAGCCGTGCCCACGGTCATGGGCGGATGTGAGGTGATTCCTTAGCGTAGTTTTATTTGAACACCTTGTGAACTGCTGTTGGTGTGAGGTTTTCCGTTCGTGCTTGGTTTAAGGCTGTTGAAGCAGCCGGAGTCGGTGACGATTGGCAGGGAGCCTCTCGTACCGATGTGTTGACTTGTGGCTGTTGAAGCAGCCGGAGTGGTGACGATTGGCAGGGAGCCTCTCGTACCGGCGTGTGTGAGTTGTGGCTGTTGGAGCAGCCGGAGTCGGTGAACGATTGGCAGGGAGCCTCTCGTGCCGACAAGAATCAATCGATACATTTTCACTGCTCCGGCCGGATGAGACGCACTTTCTCATCCGTGCCGTCGAGAAGCACTCACTTAGATTTTCTAAAGTCTTAAACTAAAATAATTGTGAAAAATAACTGGCTTTCCCTTGAAGCTTGCATTAAACACTTAATTCCCCTGACTTGCTGAGTACTCCCGTACTCACCCTTGCTCTATATAATTAAACCCCCCCCAGTTCTCGAAGATGAAGAGGTGGACCCTGCTGACGAAGAGTTCTTCCAGGAGCAAGCAGACTTCGAGCAGTAGTAGGGTTTCGGCCTTCCCCAAGGCTTTGCTTGTGGCTTAGGGCTAGTCTCCGCTTTCCGTTTCCGCCTTTTTGTAATGCTGTTGTGAACTCGGGTTCTGTCCGCAGTTCCAACCCTGGTTGTAATCCTACTCTTAAATAAAGAGACCGCTGTTGTTGTGATATTCAGTCTTCCTGTTGTACCAGCGCTATTTCCTGGGACTGGTACAGGCATACAGGTCAATCTGGACCGCTCTATCCTGGTCTCCGCTCGGGCCCAGTTTGGGGCGTGACAGGAGGCCACGAGCGAGGAGCCACGGCAGCAGCGCGGGGCATTGGGGCTCCGCCGGCAACCGGACCATGTCACGCCATGCCGTGCACACGGCGTGGAAGCGGGCCGTCGACGGCGTCATGGAGTTGGCCGGAGATTTCCCGGAGCAAGTCCGGCGGGAGTTCGGCCCAGCCGCACGCCACGGCGTCCATTGTCGTCGACGTGATCAGCATTCAGCAGCGGCTCGATCTCTATCTCTGCACGTGCTCCGTAAGAATTAAGCTGGTTTACAAGAAAAAAAAAAGCATTGCCTTTTGCATGCAAAAACGGGGCGAACTACGTAATTAACTAGGACTCGTTTCCTCAAATAAAACCAAAGTGACTCTGATGAAACCTAGTACAGCACGACTAGAAACCAAATTGAAGGGCAAACAAATTTGAAGGTATAAGCCAGCAACAACTGATATACTACTACTACACAAAACACACACACACATATACTCGATACTAAATGTTAAACTAACCAAACAGGGTCCGAGAGTAATCAGGTCATGGTTGACGGACGCTTTGCAAAGTTGTGACGGAAGGACATCTACTCGTTGTTTGCATATCATTTAAATACCCATAAAAAATTAAAAAATTCAACAAGATAAATTACAACACAAACATGCAAGGTCAAATTTAATTTTTACAAGTTATAACAAAAAATCATAGTTTAGTTTATTTTTTTGCAACTTGTAAAAGTTGAATTTTAATTTGTATGTTTGTGTAGTGATCTATCACAATTAATCTATCTTATCAAAAATTTTTTTATTTTTTTATAACTATTTGGATGCCAATGAAGGGATGTCCTCTCGAGAGTTTAGAATCCACGTCTTTTTGTCATGCCATATGCTATTTAACCAAGTGGGAAAGTTTTTATGGTACTTTGTTTTCTGAACTTGAAGGTCCACATATGTTATGAACCGAATTTTCGGAAGCTCAAAGAGAGAAGCAGAAACGAATTGATTATTATAGGGGAGAAAATTAATCTGGAAAGATGAACTTGGCTCTCCGTGGCACCATTTGTTGCTTATAAAGAAACTCGGTATTCTTTGATATAAGAAAATTTTGAATAGCTTGCTCTGCATGAATTGCAAGAATGCCCCTTTCTATTTTCATATCATCACTTAGCTTCAATGTTTGTTAGGTTATTCACTACTGCTGAGCCTGTTTATGGGAGCCAGAGACTCCAAGAAACAAAAAAAGGAAGACAACCGAAGAGTAACTTGGATATCAAATAAAAATGATTCCTTTGTCAGTGCACTACGGCAAACGATAGTTCATCATTACAATCTACAACTACTACCAAGTTACATAATCCAAAGAGATAATTGGACTAAAAGCTTCCCCAAACACGTCATGGTTGAAACTTAATTTGCAAACTTCACTCTCATGGACGGCCATCCATGATCTGCATGATTCAAAATGAAAATGGATTACAGTCGGGAAAATATCTTGGGTAACTTCATCATATTTGAAAAAGTGTCAAGAAATATTTGAAAATTCTAGTATAAAACTTGTTATCTTCGGATACTTATATATCTCGAGGTATGAGAATTTTTAATATAAAATTAGGTAAAGGTACTTTCTTAATTAATTAAGGATCATAAAATTTCTCAGATATATTTTCTAATGATACAATAAGAATGATATCTGTAAATAAGCATGATGAAATGCAGGCGTAGCTGAGGCACACCTGTCCGTTAAGGGAAGCAATAATGTCGGCCGGTTCCTTCCATATCGCCATGGTGACGAACCCGAATCCTCTAGAGCGTCCCGTTAGTTCGTCGCACACAACTCGAGCGACCGAAACTATGCTCACTGAAGAACCGTAGCAGACGACGGCGATCGACATGCCATGGCAGATTGCCCACGTGCATGGTGAAAACTTTCGGTGAAAAAGTATGAACAATCGTTGGAGTTGAGCCGCCGTCGTCGGGATCCCTCCTTGTTGCGGCCGCTCTTCTGTAAATTCAACTACTAACAGGGGACGAATTTCCAAGTACTGCAAGCATTCAGGTGCATAATTAATTAATTAATCCAACAAGGTGGAAATCATATATGAGCAGGTAAATTCATATGTAGTACTCCTACTCCAGCAAGCAAGATCCTCAAGGAAGTAAAGCGAGAGAGTCAGTGATTATGCAGATGACGAATGCAAATGGAGTTATAACATATGAATATATTGTCCAGGTAGCCGATGAACTGAAGTGAAGGTCTCTCTTACCCCTTTTTGCTCGAGGGCAGCAGCAATATCAGCCGGTTCTTCCACGGTGGCCATGGTTACTACCACGGAAACGACCCCAATTTCGCCGTCGCGGTAGTGGACTCCAACATCGGTCACGTCGCCATGGTCGCTGAATTCCCTATGCAGACAAGAGTTTTCAATCAATCCTGTTCCTACCAGGTGTGCTACCAGAAGTGATGGCAGGTTCTGCAGGTTAATCTTGAAAGTTTTTGGTCGTCCAAGACGAACCATGCTCACTGCTGGCACATTCCTGCTGGGAGCCTCAAGCGGCCTCTCTCTGATTTCCTGCCAAACAAAAATATCTTCAGTCCAAAAAACAACGAACAAACAACCGAGGTTTTGAAGATTTTAGGGCTATTGAATGCATGATCAATGAATATGGCACCACTGGATGATGGAATAATATATAGAAAGTGCCATAACCTTTTTCCGTGCACACATAAAAGATTTTCGCATCTTCGCATTGTGAAGATGTAAAAGTTTATACTCCCTCTTTCCAACAATATTAGATGTGTAAGTTTTTTTTACGGACAAAATATCTTTCATAATATATACTTTATCATTAACCATAAAAGTTATAATCCTCAATAATGTTGATTTTTTTTAAGTATTGATCTTGTGAATGTCTTTTACTTATATTTTGAGTCGAATCGAAAGGAGTTGGAGCCACGCAGGGCACGAACCACAGTGTCCTCTTGCTCCTGTAGAACCATCCGGGTGGCATCTCCGCCATCGTGGAAGTTGTACTTGTACACGTGGCACGCCTCCGGTCGCTCAGTCCGTAGGACAAAGTATGCGCACCCGCCGCTCACCTCCCCGCCGGTGCCAAACCTCGCGGCGTCGACGGCGAAGCTGGTCGGGAATCCAAGGAACATCGCGTGCTCACCCAGCATCCTTCCGCCGTCCGCCGCCCTCACCCACAGATGCGTCAGCTCATCGCCGGCGACGGCCGTCGTCTCCAGCGTGTACAGAGACAGCGACAGCGTGCCGGCGTCGATTGGGCCGCCGATTCCGCTTGTGGGGATCTCGACGCAGACAGACATCAGCTCGCCACGGTGCTCCAGGGTGTATGTCGATAGCACCAGCCTGTCACGGCTGTCCACTTCTGGCCATCTCGCCGTCCTGGCCTCATCGACGGCTCCGGCGACGTCTACGTGCACCTTGAAGGCGAACGTGTGGTTCAGGTCGACGTACACGACGCTGCCTTGGTGATACGTGGCAGAGCAGCCGTACTTGAAGCCGGCATACGTCATCGGTGCCGACTCTACCGTCGTCCATGCGGCGTCGCCGGGGCGGAGGATGGCCGCCTCAATCTTTGACGTGTGGTTGAGCAAATCTAAAGTGGTGCAAGCAACGATGGTGCCGTCGCCGCAGATGACGCCGTCGGTGTACGCGACGCCATTGACGACGATGGTGTCGTCTGGGAAGCGAGGCAGCTGGCGGACGGTGGCTCCGGTGAGAGGGTTGACGAGGCTGCCGCCGGTGGTGAGCACCCATGCACCGGCGCCGTCCGTGCTCCCCATCCACATGTCGCAGAGGCGGCGGCCGGTGATGGGGGCGTACAGGGTCGCCTTGTAGAAGACGGAGTGGAGGTGCGAGAAGGCGACGTGTTCGGGCAGCCTGCCCCGAGCAAGGAGCCACGGCAGCAGCACGGGGCATTTGGGCTGATCCGGCTGCCATGGCAACCGCACCATGTCACGCCACGCCGGGCACACGGCGTGGAAGCGGACCAGGCCACATCAACGGCGTCGTGGAGACGGCCGGAGATTTCCCGGAGCAGGTCCTCCGGGAGGTTGGCCCAGCCGCAACGGGACGAGGCGGCGTCCATGGACGTCGACCAGATCAGATCAGCAGCTAGCGAGCGGATCCAACCAACCGGACGTGCGTTGCGTGAAGCCGGTATGTATTACACATGAACGTACTTTAAAGAGGACTAACATGTATGCAAAAACGTAATTAACGAGGACTACCCTACATGCCAGGACGCAATTAACGCAAGCCAACATATGATATGATCGTTTCTTCAAATAAATAACATAGCCGGATAAAACCTAAGTGGATTTTTTACGATTTGATTCTTTACAAAAACTTATTTTATAAATACACCCCTGAAAAAACTAATCCCCAGAATAATTATTCTTTTTTTAGAACGTTAGAGGGACTGGCGGCACACCTGATACGAACGTGGCCGAAGGAGGACGCCAGCAATGCTGACGCCGTCCCCCTCCCAATCTTCCTCTTTTTTCTCTCTAGTGTAGAGGAGAGAAGTGCAACTTTTTTATTTTTATTTTATTTTTCTAATATTTTTTCATACATAGGAGCACGCAAGAACCAACCGCAAAAAATTTAAGCTTGAACGAACGAAATATGTGGCCCGTAAAATTTTTCAAAATTCTATTGAACTAGGTCCCGAAGCTTCTCGCCTCGAAAACACAATCTTGCAAGCAGAATTTCGAGATTTTGATTTTGCTGAACCCGTCAAAGCTAGGGAGCAACGAAAACACAATCTTGCAAGCGAAATTTCCAGATTTTGATTTTGCTGAACCCATCAAAGCTAGGGAGCAACAGATGTAACTTTTTTTTGTAGATGACAGTGGATATATTATATGTCTGATTTTAAATCTGTATGAAAAAGATATGGCTGTTTTATCGAATGCTGTTTTGGCGGCAGATTCAAAGGCAATCAGATTCCAAGGAAGAAACATATCTTGCACAAACGGAAAGAGATTTAGTGGGTGCCAGCGATGGTGGTAAGGGCAGCAATAGTGATGACGGCGACAAGAAATCAAAACTCTAAACGACGGAACACTAAGACTAGCAATTCAATACAACGATGTAACAGAAAACTTAACAAGCCCTAACTAAGCAGTACTAGTAAAAAAAGGCTCAAAGGTTTATGGGACTACGAAAAACTAATCTATTAATTTTTTTGCTTTTTTCGGACTATCAGAAAAAAAAACAACGAAGAATATGATGGCGCCATGGTGTTAACACCAGAATTTGGTAAGCCCCGAAGTACTCATCGGCCTGGGATCCATATCGGCTCAAGGTTGGTATCGACCTAGAGTTCTACATCGGCCGATGGGGGTTTTCTTAAACCGATCACCAACAGCAGTCGGATTTTTGTTAGATTCGGGAAGATCTTATCCAAAGGAGACCGAGTTTGAGGAGGATGCGGCTTGTATCTCTTAACTAGGAAGAGTTTGTTAGTTTTCTGTTTTATCTTTAGGAAAGTTTGAGTCCTAATCTGTTAGGATATTTGTTAGTCCATGGGTATAAATATGTAAGCCTAAAGTTCATGTAAATCATCTTACGATCAATACAACTTCGGCGCATCGCCAACCTTTTTATTTTCATCTTCTTCGGCGAGTTCATGCCCTTCTCGCGAGGGGTAAGTCTCGTTATGGCTGCATGCGCTGTCGGGGCTAGGGCTTCGACGTTCTGATCTTGGCAACGTAAGCACCTACTATCATATATCTTAGTCAATCTGGTTCGGCTTCTCGATTTAGCCTTACCGGCGGAGATTCGCTTTAGGGTTTACGCCGATATCGACTAAATCGCCTTGCTAGATTAGATTGGCTAAGGTATTGTAACGCCCGTTTTGTCGCGGCGTTAGCGGGAAAAACTAATCTGCTAAAAACCCTAATTGCGAAAATTTGCTCTTCGGTTGAGTCTTGTCGTGTGCCAAGGTCTCGTGTCTCCCCTCCCACTTCAATCCCGGAGAAAACCGCGAAATCGGAATTCAAATCCGAGCCCTAAACCTCCCAGAACCAAACCCTCAGAAAAAGTCTAAATTTCCTCCCTTGTCTCGGGCCGTTTTCCCTTCCCGGCCTGTTTCTTTTTCCTCTTTCTTTTCCCTGGGCCGCCCCTGGCCCAGCCCCTCTCGGCCGCCCTCTCTTTCCCCTTCTTTTCCCTGGGCCGCCCCGGCCCAGCTCTTCCTCCTTCTTGGGCCGTCTCGGCCCAGCCGCCTGTCCGGCCGCCTCCTCCCCCGCTGGGCCGCGCCAGGCCGCTCGGCCCGGTCCGCGCCCGAGCCGCGTCGTCCTCTCTCTCTTCTCTCTCTTTCCCGTTTCTTCCCCCTCCCGGAGCCTACCACCGCCGGCGCCGTTCCGTCCCGCCGCTGGTCCCCCGCCTCGGCCCCGCCGCGGCGCTGCGCGCGCATGCCGCCAAGGCGCCGAGCGCCCCCTCCCCTCTCCGCTTTTCCCCCTACCCGTTTCGGCAAGGGGGCAAGGCCCCTTTCCTTCCCCCTTTTTTTCTCTTTTTCCCCGGCGACCGACCGCCGCCGACGTCACCCGGCCGCTTGGCCGCTTGCGCCGGTCCCCCGCTCCCCTCCCGCGCGCTCCACCGCCTCTCCCGGCCAAAACCGACATTTCCCCCCCCCAGAACCGACCTAAGCCCCCTACAATACCCCCCCTCCGCCGGGCCGCCTTTGTCGCCCCCCGAGCCGCTCCCCCTCCCCGCAGTCGCGCCGTCGCGCCCCGCCCCTCTCGCTGCCGCCGCCGCAAGAAGAGGAGCCCGGTGCCCTCTTCTCCCCCGGCTCGGGATCGCGCCTCACCGCCGTGCCCACGCCCGCGCCGTCGGCCCCCGGCTTGCCGCCCCGCCGCGGTAACTCCTCTCTCCTCTCCCTCTCCCTTTTCCCCTCGCGTTCTAGGCCGCTAGATAGGCCGTAGAGCCCCCTCCCGGGCGCCGCCGTAGCCGTCGCCCTCTTCTCCGCCCTCTCCCCGAGCCGCCGTGGCCGCCGTCGCACCGCGCCGTCGCCAGCCGCCGTCGCTCCCCGCGGCTCGATCCGAGCCCATGGATCGGATCCCCTCGCTCCCCTCTTGCTCCGGCGCCGATCCCCGTCGCCGGCCTCGCACCGCACCGCCCGGAACGCCCTCTCCGCCGTCGCCGCCGTCGCCCGGCGCCCTCTCCTCTCTTCTTGCCCGGCCGGCCTACGTGGCTGCCACGCAGGCGCCACGCAAGCGCCAGCCGGCGCCCCCCCTTTCTTTCCCCTCCGTGCACCCGGCCTGCGTAGACCGCGCCGCTGCCAGGCGGGCCCCGCCCTAGCACCCGCGTGGTGGTCGCGGTCCACCGGATCGGCCACTCGCGTAGGCCGCGGCCTGCACCGGCCCACCGGCCCCCTCCTCTCGCCCGGCCCAGTCGGCCGCCGTGCCCGCGTCGGCCACTCGGCCTCATTTCCCCCTTGGGCCATCGGCCCGAGTCCCTTGGTCCGGCTCGTCGGCCCGTTGACCGGACCAGGCCGCGCGCCGCACGGACCAGGCCGTGTCCCTCGGTTTGGGCCGCGCCCGTGAGCGCCGGTCCGCTCGGCCCTTTTCGGCCATCGGCCTTCCGCCATCGGCTTCCGGCCCATCGGCCCAATTCCTCTCGCGCGCCGATCGACCTAGGCCGATCCCTTCGGGCCGCCGGCCCGATTAATTCGGCCGCGCCCGTTTCATTCTTTTGGGCTGCCCTTAGCCGCCCAAAATAAAGTCCAATTTCAGCCCTCCTTTCTTTTCTTTTTCCAGGGAATTATTAATTGATTATTAATTCCTTTTCTTTAATCCAGAAAATCCTTTAATCTTCGGAAATTCATATCTTTTCAACCGTTCGTCCGATTGACTCCGTTCCACTTCCAAAATTCCTCAAAAATCGAGATCTACCTAATGGCACGCTTAGTGGTCTTTAATAGGGCTTCTTTTTATCGCTTTGTTGAGTCGTCTCGTTTCGCGTGTAGTCTCGGAGCCCGAAGACCCGCAGTGCGCGGATTTCGAGGAAGAAGCTCAAGATCTCGAGCAAGGCAAGTCACCTTTGATCAATTGAACCCATAATTTAAATTAAGTATTTTGATTCCGCAAACTATGCATTAATTAGGTCACACACTTGACACTTGGCCTCGGTTTGCAAGATAACCGCCAGGCCCTACCCATTTGCTGCATTCACCCTCCTTGATAATTGAATACCCTAACACCCTTGTCACCCCTCAGGTGATGCCTCGGTATCCGTACCTCGGTACGAATATCGGGACTCCCCTCAAACTTTAAAATTGATCACCTGGGTAAAACTTGAGTTTACAAAATGCTTGGAAAACCCGACACTTGGGTCGGTGTCTTGAAAATAAAGTGAGTTTCTAAAACTCGAGGGGAGACACGAGACCTTGGCACACGACAAGACTCAACCGAAGAGCAAATTTTCGCAATTAGGGTTTTTAGCAGATTAGTTTTTCCCGCTAACGCCGCGACAAAACGGGCGTTACAATACCTTAGCCAATCTAATCTAGCAAGGCGATTTAGTCGATATCGGCGTAAACCCTAAAGCGAATCTCCGCCGGTAAGGCTAAATCGAGAAGCCGAACCAGATTGACTAAGATATATGATAGTAGGTGCTTACGTTGCCAAGATCAGAACGTCGAAGCCCTAGCCCCGACAGCGCATGCAGCCATAACGAGACTTACCCCTCGCGAGAAGGGCATGAACTCGCCGAAGAAGATGAAAATAAAAAGGTTGGCGATGCGCCGAAGTTGTATTGATCGTAAGATGATTTACATGAACTTTAGGCTTACATATTTATACCCATGGACTAACAAATATCCTAACAGATTAGGACTCAAACTTTCCTAAAGATAAAACAGAAAACTAACAAACTCTTCCTAGTTAAGAGATACAAGCCGCATCCTCCTCAAACTCGGTCTCCTTTGGATAAGATCTTCCCGAATCTAACAAAAATCCGACTGCTGTTGGTGATCGGTTTAAGAAAACCCCCATCGGCCGATGTAGAACTCTAGGTCGATACCAACCTTGAGCCGATATGGATCCCAGGCCGATGAGTACTTCGGGGCTTACCAAATTCTGGTGTTAACACCATGGCGCCATCATATTCTTCGTTGTTTTTTTTTCTGATAGTCCGAAAAAAGCAAAAAAATTAATAGATTAGTTTTTCGTAGTCCCATAAACCTTTGAGCCTTTTTTTACTAGTACTGCTTAGTTAGGGCTTGTTAAGTTTTCTGTTACATCGTTGTATTGAATTGCTAGTCTTAGTGTTCCGTCGTTTAGAGTTTTGATTTCTTGTCGCCGTCATCACTATTGCTGCCCTTACCACCATCGCTGGCACCCACTAAATCTCTTTCCGTTTGTGCAAGATATGTTTCTTCCTTGGAATCTGATTGCCTTTGAATCTGCCGCCAAAACAGCATTCGATAAAACAGCCATATCTTTTTCATACAGATTTAAAATCAGACATATAATATATCCACTGTCATCTACAAAAAAAAGTTACATCTGTTGCTCCCTAGCTTTGATGGGTTCAGCAAAATCAAAATCTGGAAATTTCGCTTGCAAGATTGTGTTTTCGTTGCTCCCTAGCTTTGACGGGTTCAGCAAAATCAAAATCTCGAAATTCTGCTTGCAAGATTGTGTTTTCGAGGCGAGAAGCTTCGGGACCTAGTTCAATAGAATTTTGAAAAATTTTACGGGCCACATATTTCGTTCGTTCAAGCTTAAATTTTTTGCGGTTGGTTCTTGCGTGCTCCTATGTATGAAAAAATATTAGAAAAATAAAATAAAAATAAAAAAGTTGCACTTCTCTCCTCTACACTAGAGAGAAAAAAGAGGAAGATTGGGAGGGGGACGGCGTCAGCATTGCTGGCGTCCTCCTTCGGCCACGTTCGTATCAGGTGTGCCGCCAGTCCCTCTAACGTTCTAAAAAAAGAATAATTATTCTGGGGATTAGTTTTTTCAGGGGTGTATTTATAAAATAAGTTTTTGTAAAGAATCAAATCGTAAAAAATCCACTTAGGTTTTATCCGGCTATGTTATTTATTTGAAGAAACGATCATATCATATGTTGGCTTGCGTTAATTGCGTCCTGGCATGTAGGGTAGTCCTCGTTAATTACGTTTTTGCATACATGTTAGTCCTCTTTAAAGTACGTTCATGTGTAATACATACCGGCTTCACGCAACGCACGTCCGGTTGGTTGGATCCGCTCGCTAGCTGCTGATCTGATCTGGTCGACGTCCATGGACGCCGCCTCGTCCCGTTGCGGCTGGGCCAACCTCCCGGAGGACCTGCTCCGGGAAATCTCCGGCCGTCTCCACGACGCCGTTGATGTGGCCTGGTCCGCTTCCACGCCGTGTGCCCGGCGTGGCGTGACATGGTGCGGTTGCCATGGCAGCCGGATCAGCCCAAATGCCCCGTGCTGCTGCCGTGGCTCCTTGCTCGGGGCAGGCTGCCCGAACACGTCGCCTTCTCGCACCTCCACTCCGTCTTCTACAAGGCGACCCTGTACGCCCCCATCACCGGCCGCCGCCTCTGCGACATGTGGATGGGGAGCACGGACGGCGCCGGTGCATGGGTGCTCACCACCGGCGGCAGCCTCGTCAACCCTCTCACCGGAGCCACCGTCCGCCAGCTGCCTCGCTTCCCAGACGACACCATCGTCGTCAATGGCGTCGCGTACACCGACGGCGTCATCTGCGGCGACGGCACCATCGTTGCTTGCACCACTTTAGATTTGCTCAACCACACGTCAAAGATTGAGGCGGCCATCCTCCGCCCCGGCGACGCCGCATGGACGACGGTAGAGTCGGCACCGATGACGTATGCCGGCTTCAAGTACGGCTGCTCTGCCACGTATCACCAAGGCAGCGTCGTGTACGTCGACCTGAACCACACGTTCGCCTTCAAGGTGCACGTAGACGTCGCCGGAGCCGTCGATGAGGCCAGGACGGCGAGATGGCCAGAAGTGGACAGCCGTGACAGGCTGGTGCTATCGACATACACCCTGGAGCACCGTGGCGAGCTGATGTCTGTCTGCGTCGAGATCCCCACAAGCGGAATCGGCGGCCCAATCGACGCCGGCACGCTGTCGCTGTCTCTGTACACGCTGGAGACGACGGCCGTCGCCGGCGATGAGCTGACGCATCTGTGGGTGAGGGCGGCGGACGGCGGAAGGATGCTGGGTGAGCACGCGATGTTCCTTGGATTCCCGACCAGCTTCGCCGTCGACGCCGCGAGGTTTGGCACCGGCGGGGAGGTGAGCGGCGGGTGCGCATACTTTGTCCTACGGACTGAGCGACCGGAGGCGTGCCACGTGTACAAGTACAACTTCCACGATGGCGGAGATGCCACCCGGATGGTTCTACAGGAGCAAGAGGACACTGTGGTTCGTGCCCTGCGTGGCTCCAACTCCTTTCGATTCGACTCAAAATATAAGTAAAAGACATTCACAAGATCAATACTTAAAAAAAATCAACATTATTGAGGATTATAACTTTTATGGTTAATGATAAAGTATATATTATGAAAGATATTTTGTCCGTAAAAAAAACTTACACATCTAATATTGTTGGAAAGAGGGAGTATAAACTTTTACATCTTCACAATGCGAAGATGCGAAAATCTTTTATGTGTGCACGGAAAAAGGTTATGGCACTTTCTATATATTATTCCATCATCCAGTGGTGCCATATTCATTGATCATGCATTCAATAGCCCTAAAATCTTCAAAACCTCGGTTGTTTGTTCGTTGTTTTTTGGACTGAAGATATTTTTGTTTGGCAGGAAATCAGAGAGAGGCCGCTTGAGGCTCCCAGCAGGAATGTGCCAGCAGTGAGCATGGTTCGTCTTGGACGACCAAAAACTTTCAAGATTAACCTGCAGAACCTGCCATCACTTCTGGTAGCACACCTGGTAGGAACAGGATTGATTGAAAACTCTTGTCTGCATAGGGAATTCAGCGACCATGGCGACGTGACCGATGTTGGAGTCCACTACCGCGACGGCGAAATTGGGGTCGTTTCCGTGGTAGTAACCATGGCCACCGTGGAAGAACCGGCTGATATTGCTGCTGCCCTCGAGCAAAAAGGGGTAAGAGAGACCTTCACTTCAGTTCATCGGCTACCTGGACAATATATTCATATGTTATAACTCCATTTGCATTCGTCATCTGCATAATCACTGACTCTCTCGCTTTACTTCCTTGAGGATCTTGCTTGCTGGAGTAGGAGTACTACATATGAATTTACCTGCTCATATATGATTTCCACCTTGTTGGATTAATTAATTAATTATGCACCTGAATGCTTGCAGTACTTGGAAATTCGTCCCCTGTTAGTAGTTGAATTTACAGAAGAGCGGCCGCAACAAGGAGGGATCCCGACGACGGCGGCTCAACTCCAACGATTGTTCATACTTTTTCACCGAAAGTTTTCACCATGCACGTGGGCAATCTGCCATGGCATGTCGATCGCCGTCGTCTGCTACGGTTCTTCAGTGAGCATAGTTTCGGTCGCTCGAGTTGTGTGCGACGAACTAACGGGACGCTCTAGAGGATTCGGGTTCGTCACCATGGCGATATGGAAGGAACCGGCCGACATTATTGCTTCCCTTAACGGACAGGTGTGCCTCAGCTACGCCTGCATTTCATCATGCTTATTTACAGATATCATTCTTATTGTATCATTAGAAAATATATCTGAGAAATTTTATGATCCTTAATTAATTAAGAAAGTACCTTTACCTAATTTTATATTAAAAATTCTCATACCTCGAGATATATAAGTATCCGAAGATAACAAGTTTTATACTAGAATTTTCAAATATTTCTTGACACTTTTTCAAATATGATGAAGTTACCCAAGATATTTTCCCGACTGTAATCCATTTTCATTTTGAATCATGCAGATCATGGATGGCCGTCCATGAGAGTGAAGTTTGCAAATTAAGTTTCAACCATGACGTGTTTGGGGAAGCTTTTAGTCCAATTATCTCTTTGGATTATGTAACTTGGTAGTAGTTGTAGATTGTAATGATGAACTATCGTTTGCCGTAGTGCACTGACAAAGGAATCATTTTTATTTGATATCCAAGTTACTCTTCGGTTGTCTTCCTTTTTTTGTTTCTTGGAGTCTCTGGCTCCCATAAACAGGCTCAGCAGTAGTGAATAACCTAACAAACATTGAAGCTAAGTGATGATATGAAAATAGAAAGGGGCATTCTTGCAATTCATGCAGAGCAAGCTATTCAAAATTTTCTTATATCAAAGAATACCGAGTTTCTTTATAAGCAACAAATGGTGCCACGGAGAGCCAAGTTCATCTTTCCAGATTAATTTTCTCCCCTATAATAATCAATTCGTTTCTGCTTCTCTCTTTGAGCTTCCGAAAATTCGGTTCATAACATATGTGGACCTTCAAGTTCAGAAAACAAAGTACCATAAAAACTTTCCCACTTGGTTAAATAGCATATGGCATGACAAAAAGACGTGGATTCTAAACTCTCGAGAGGACATCCCTTCATTGGCATCCAAATAGTTATAAAAAAATAAAAAAATTTTTGATAAGATAGATTAATTGTGATAGATCACTACACAAACATACAAATTAAAATTCAACTTTTACAAGTTGCAAAAAAATAAACTAAACTATGATTTTTTGTTATAACTTGTAAAAATTAAATTTGACCTTGCATGTTTGTGTTGTAATTTATCTTGTTGAATTTTTTAATTTTTTATGGGTATTTAAATGATATGCAAACAACGAGTAGATGTCCTTCCGTCACAACTTTGCAAAGCGTCCGTCAACCATGACCTGATTACTCTCGGACCCTGTTTGGTTAGTTTAACATTTAGTATCGAGTATATGTGTGTGTGTGTTTTGTGTAGTAGTAGTATATCAGTTGTTGCTGGCTTATACCTTCAAATTTGTTTGCCCTTCAATTTGGTTTCTAGTCGTGCTGTACTAGGTTTCATCAGAGTCACTTTGGTTTTATTTGAGGAAACGAGTCCTAGTTAATTACGTAGTTCGCCCCGTTTTTGCATGCAAAAGGCAATGCTTTTTTTTTTCTTGTAAACCAGCTTAATTCTTACGGAGCACGTGCAGAGATAGAGATCGAGCCGCTGCTGAATGCTGATCACGTCGACGACAATGGACGCCGTGGCGTGCGGCTGGGCCGAACTCCCGCCGGACTTGCTCCGGGAAATCTCCGGCCAACTCCATGACGCCGTCGACGGCCCGCTTCCACGCCGTGTGCACGGCATGGCGTGACATGGTCCGGTTGCCGGCGGAGCCCCAATGCCCCGCGCTGCTGCCGTGGCTCCTCGCTCGTGGCCTCCTGTCACGCCCCAAACTGGGCCCGAGCGGAGACCAGGATAGAGCGGTCCAGATTGACCTGTATGCCTGTACCAGTCCCAGGAAATAGCGCTGGTACAACAGGAAGACTGAATATCACAACAACAGCGGTCTCTTTATTTAAGAGTAGGATTACAACCAGGGTTGGAACTGCGGACAGAACCCGAGTTCACAACAGCATTACAAAAAGGCGGAAACGGAAAGCGGAGACTAGCCCTAAGCCACAAGCAAAGCCTTGGGGAAGGCCGAAACCCTACTACTGCTCGAAGTCTGCTTGCTCCTGGAAGAACTCTTCGTCAGCAGGGTCCACCTCTTCATCTTCGAGAACTGGGGGGGGTTTAATTATATAGAGCAAGGGTGAGTACGGGAGTACTCAGCAAGTCAGGGGAATTAAGTGTTTAATGCAAGCTTCAAGGGAAAGCCAGTT
>BDMV01000009.1:35443537-35458040 GCA_008326285.1 Oryza officinalis | reverse complement strand
AAGAAGTAAAGTAAACGAGCTCAGAAAGCACACACTAGTCATAAAGCTTTTCTCAACTCGGAAAGCACCTAAAACAACGGGTGTGGACAAGTCACAGAGCTGCGCCGAGCTTGACTGTACGCACACCACCTCAGAGATCCAGACTACCAGACAACACCCACAACAACACACTCACGCACTACCTCGCCACGACTCCGAAAGAGTTGGCGGCGGTACAAAAGGTCTAGCACACGAACTCCACCTGCAGCAGACGAACTCTACTGCTCTCCTGCCTGGCTGGCTCCGGTGGTCGGCTCGTCTGAAGAGGACACGTCGATCGGCGCACGCGAAGGGACCGGCGGAACCTGTCGAGGGCCGGCAGCAGGGCGGCCTGCTGGTGGGGTAGGAGCTGGGTGGTCGAAACGGAACACGGTGGAGGAGCCCACAACGCGCTTCCGCGCGGTGCGGATCAGTCGGAGCCCACGGCGGCTGACGACTGGGGTGTGACCTGGGGTGTAGGAGGGACTGGCACGGTGGGGGTAGGGAGAGTAAACTGGCGAGTACGGCACACGCGGGCTGGGGGAGCGTGGGCCGCTGGGAGTGCGAGCAGAGCCACGTGAACTGTAGAAGGACAAGTGGCTGGAGTGGCAAAGGCGGCCAGAGTCCCAGGAGGTAGTGTCCACGGAGGTGACACCCTCCTCAGCAAGGCGGGCCTCCAGTGCGGCGTAGCGGCGTAACCAGGGTTGGAACTGCGGACAGAACCCGAGTTCACAACAGCATTACAAAAAGGCGGAAACGGAAAGCGGAGACTAGCCCTAAGCCACAAGCAAAGCCTTGGGGAAGGCCGAAACCCTACTACTGCTCGAAGTCTGCTTGCTCCTGGAAGAACTCTTCGTCAGCAGGGTCCACCTCTTCATCTTCGAGAACTGGGGGGGGTTTAAGTATATAGAGCAAGGGTGAGTACGGGAGTACTCAGCAAGTCAGGGGAATTAAGTGTTTAACGCAAGCTTCAAGGGAAAGCCAGTTATTTTTCACAATTGATTTTAGTTTAAGACTTTAGAAACATCTAAGTGAGTGCTTCTCGACGACACGGATGAGAAAGTGCGTCTCATCCGGCCGGAGCAGTGAAATTGTATCGATTGATTCTTGTCGGCACGAGAGGCTCCCTGCCAATCGTTCACCGACCCGGCTGCACCAACAGCCACAACTCACGCACCTCGGTACGAGAGGCTCCCTGCCAATCGTCACCGACCCGGCTGCTTCAACAGCCTTAAACCAAGCACAGAACGGAAAACCTCACACCAACAGCAGTTCACAAGGTGTTCAATAAAACTACGCTAAGGAATCACCTCACATCCGCCCATGACCGTGGGCACGGCTGTTCGAACAGTTGTTAACCTCTGCAGAGGGGGTACACTTTACCCACACGACGTTACTAACCCCGAATCACCCAGCCCGCGACCCTCGGTCACGTCTGGCGACCTTGAGGCTTTCACGACAAGGCATTTCGAAAGCCGACTCAGGGTCATCTTATGCCAACGGGAGGGGTCCCACGGACCAACACCAGGTTAGGTCCCAGACCATACTGTGCCAGGAAGCCCAGGGGTCCTCCCCGACACCACCCCGGCGAATCCACTTGTCCCTTGGCATCAAGATTTCCCTGGCCTAGCTAATTACTCAGCCAGGGGCGTCCCATATCACCCATGTGGTCGTACTTGACATATGCTTGGATGTAATTCCCAAGGAATCGGTCCTTAGAGCGAGAGCGGGCAGACCGTACCTCCAGTACGTCTCCCGTACCGCGAGTTTTAGAAACTCACTTTAGTTTTCAAGGCACCGACCCAAGTGTCGGGTTTTCCAAGCATTTTGTAAACTCAAGTTTTACCCAGGTGATCAATTTTAAAGTTTGAGGGGAGTCTCGATATTCGTACGCGAGGTACGGATACCGAGGCATCACCTGAGGGGTGACAAGGGTGTTAGGGTATTCAATTATCAAGGAGGGTGAATGCAGCAAATGGGTAGGGCCTGGCGGTTATCATGCAAACCGAGGCCAAGTGTCAAGTGTGTGACCTAATTAATGCATAGTTTGCGGAATCAAAATACTTAATTTAAATTATGGGTTCAATTGATCAAAGGTGACTTGCCTTGCTCGAGATCTTGAGCTTCTTCCTCGAATTCCGCGCACTGCGGGTCTTCGGGCTCCGAGACTACACGCGAAACGAGACGACTCAACAAAGCGATAAAAGAAACCCTATTAAAGACCACTAAGCGTGCCGTTAGGTAGATCTCGATTTTACGGATTTACAGGAGGTGGAACGGAGTCAATCGGACGAACGGGTGAAAAGATACGAATTTCCGAAGATTAAAGGATTTTCTGGAATAAAGAAAAGGAATTAATAATCAATTAATAATTCCCTGGAAAAAGAAAAGAAAGGAGGGCTGAAGTTGGACTTTATTTTGGGCGGCTAAGGGCAGCCCAAAAGAATAGAACGGGCGCGGCCGAATTAATTGGGCCGGCGGCCCGAAGGGAATCGGCCTAGGCCGAGCGAGGAGGCTGTTGGGCCAAGGGGAGCCGATGGGCCGGCCGATGGCCCAAAAGAGTTGGCCCACGGCCGATCGGCGCGCGGGAGGGAAATGGCCGATGGGCCTAGTGGCCGATGGGCCGGAGGCCGATTGGCCGATGCGGGCTGGCGGCCGAAGCCGACGACGGAAGCCGACGGGTAGAAAGCGGCCGACCCGACGGCGGGAGCCGACGGGAAGAAAATGCGGCCGATGCAGGCCGGCGGCCGAAGCCGACGGGAAGGAAAAGCGGCCGATGCAGGCCTGGCGGCCGAAGCCGATGAGCTGCGGATTAAGACGACGGCCGACGACGCAGGGCTCGGCCTGAGCGGCGGCGGCGGCGTGCGCCGGCGAGGGCGGCGAGCCGGAGGGGGCGGACGGCGTCGGTAGGCGCCGGTGGAGAGAGAAAAGAGAAAGAAAACGAGCCCACGGCTCGGATCGGAGCGGGACGCGACGGCGGCAGTTTGAGGCGACAGCCGACGCCGACGGGGAGAAAAGGAAAGGGGGATAGCGGCGCCGGTAGAGGGAGAAGACGAGCGACGGTGGCCACGGCGGTGGCTGGAGGGGTCCTACGGTTGGCTAATCGGCCTAAACCGATGGAGGAAAAAGAGAGGGGGAGAGGAGAGGAGGTTTACCGCGGCGGGGCGGCAAGCCGGGAGCGGGGATGACGGCGCGGGCGCGGCACGGCTCCGGGCCGGGGAAGGGGGCGGCGGAGATGGCGCCCGGAGCTCCTTCGGGCGCCCTCGGCTGCGGCGGCGGCGGACGGCAAGGACGGCGGCGGCAGCGAGGCGGAGTGGTGGAATCGGCAATGGCGGCCCGGCGGAGGGGGGGATTTGTAGGGGGTTAGGTCGGTTTGGTCGGGGGGGAAATAGGCGGTTCGCGGAGGTCGGTTTGGGGCGCGGAGAGGGGACCGGCGCACTCCGGCGCTAGCGGCCAACGGCGGCAGCGGTGACGCCGGCCGGTCGGGAAAAAGGGGGAAAGGGGGAAGAAAAAGGAGGCTTGCCTCCTAGCCGATTTGGGCAAGGGCGCGCGCGCGCGGGGAGAGAGAGAGCGCGGACCGGCTCGGGCGCGGACCGGGCCGAGCGGCCTGGCGCGGCCCAGCGGGAGGGAGGCGGCCGGGCAGGCGGCTGGGCCGAGGCGGCCCAAGAAGGAGAAAGAGCTGGGCCGGGGCGGCCCAGGGAAAAGAAGAGGGAAAGGGAGGGCGGCCGAGAGGGGCTGGGCCAGGGGCGGCCCAGGGAAGGAAAGGGGAAAAAGAAACAGGCCGGGAAGGGAAAACGGCCCGGGACAAGGGAGGTAAAACAGACTTTTACAGAGAAACAGAAAGAGGGAGTTTGAGGGCTCGGATTCGAAATCCGATTTCGCGGTTTTCTCCGGGATTGAACTGAGAGGGGAAACACGAGACCTTGGCACACGACAAGACTCAACCGAAGAGCAAATTTTCGCAATTAGGGTTTTTAGCAGATTAGTTTTCCCGCTAACGCCGCGACAAAACGGGCGTTACACCTCCCCGGCTGCGTCTCCTCCTCGCACCTCCACTCCATCTTCTCCAACGCGATCTGGTAATTCCGGAGGCCGAGCAGCCGCGCGCGACATGTGGCTGGCGGCCACGGACGGCGCCGGGGTATGGGTACTCACCGCCGGCGGCAGACTTGTCAACCCTCTCACCGGAGTCACCGTCCGCCGGCGAGGAACCGCACCAACAATCACGTCTACTACACCGACGGCGTCGTCTGCGGGGACGGCACCATCGTTGCGTACGCCACTTCAGATGTGTTCAAGTACACTTGCCAGATCGAGGCAGCCATTCTCCGCCCCGGCGACACGGCATGGACGATGGTAGAGTCGGCAGTGATGACGTACGCCGGCTTCGAGTACGGTTGTTGTACCACGTATCACCAAGGCAGCGTCGTGTTCGTCGACTTGTATCAGACGTTCGTCGTCAAGGTGCGCGTCGACGACGGCGCCGCCGTCGCCGTCGGCCAAGTCGTCGAATCCAGGACAACAAGATGGCCTGATGAGAACTTGGACAAGAGTGTGCTATCGACGTACACCTTTGAGTATCGGGGCAAGCTGATGTCCGACAGCGTTGAGATTCCCCGGCAGAGCAACAACAACCAGATCGACGCCGCCGCGCTGTCGATGTCTCTGTACACGCTGGAGCCGGCAGCGGCCGGCGACGGTGAGACGCATCGGCAACGGTGGGTGAGGACGACGGACGGCGGGAGGCTGCTGGCTGAGCACGCGCTGTTCCTAGGGTTCCCGACCAGCTTCGCCGTCGACGCCGCGAGGTTCGGCACCGGCGGGGAGGTGAGCGGCGGATGCGCCTACTTTGTCCTTTGGACAATGCCGCTGGATGTGTGCCACGTGTACAAGTACTCCTTCCACGATGATATGGCGATGCCAATGGCAGAGCTGGCATTCGAATGGATCTTCATGAGCGAGAGAACAGTGTGGTTCCTGCCCCAACTACTTCCTTCCTCCGTTTCACAATATGACTCATATTAATTTTTTTCCAAATGACCGTGTACATCCGGTTCGAAAGAGATGGCCGCGTTTTTAATCTATTTTTTAAGAATAAAAATAGTTTTTTTTATCCTAAGTCAAATTTTTTGGGCATTGACCAAGTTTATTTATGAAAACGTGCATCAACATCTACAAGATCATTAAATTACCCATCAAACATATTTTGGTAATGATATATTTATTGTTATAGGTGTTGGGTATATTTTCCATAAACCCGATAGAAGTTAGATAAGTTTAACTTTGAATAAAGCTAAAATAATTTATAATTTTAGGAGGGAGTACCCATCTTTTTAATAAAAAACGCACAAGTTCTTAACTTGTTTAGGCCACTAAAATTGCTTTGAATTTTAGTTACCTTTAACCTAGCTTTGGATTTGGGGAAAGAGGAGGGGGTGACTCACCTGTGACAACGACTTTCCTGCGGTGGCGACATGGCGAGCTCTTCTTCAGCAACTGTGTGGCGGCAGGAAGGTAGAGTTTGGAGTTTTCGGTTAGGGTCAGGGTGGAAAGGATAACTCTACTGTTTACATATGAATTTCGATGCAGTCCTAGTTGTCTAAAAAATTGACTGCAAATTTGTGGTATTTTCATATGGTTTTGCAATTTTACTTGCAACAAACTTTTAGGCTCTTATCTTTCACTTTTTCATCCATATGATCTTATATCAACATTCGTGTATTTGTATATTCAACGTGTATTTGTATATTTAACTTACAGTTACACTCAGTTATATAGTGTTTATACTCAATTACAGTTTTTTCTCTAAATTTATATTTTTTGATATGTTTGTCTTTTTTTTATTAGTTATTTCATTTAAAACGGGCTGTATCCATTGATTGAAAATTCAGCAAGTTTTGAAACTATAAATCTGTCGAAAGATCAATAGGTAGTCATATTTTCATATGCTTGAAAAAAAAACTAGAGAGACCGATAACACATTTGTGTCGTTTGGCAGGAAATCAGAGAGAGGCTGATTCGTCTTGGAAGGCGACCAAAAACTTTCAAGATTAAGCTGAACAACCTGCCACCATGGCCTTGGCTAGGATCGACGGGAGATTCTTGGCTGCGAGGGGAATTCCACGATCATGGCGACGTGTTGGATACTAGCGTGTACTACCGCGACGGCGCATTCTTCGGGGTGGTAACCATGGCCACCGTCGAGAAACCGGCTGATGTTGTCGCTGCACTCGACAAAAGAGGGGTCAGACCGAGTTCTTTTTAGCATGCAGCTACCTTGGTAAATATATAGCCTGAATAACTAATGCACCATTTGCATATTCATAATCTGCATGATTACCTGCTTATGTTTCACCATGTTGGATCAATTCTGCATTATCAGTAGTAACTCAGTTTTATTTCCATGAGAATCTTGGCTTGCTACATATGAATTCACCTGCTTATAATTTTGATTTTCACCTTGTTGGATTAACCCTGCATCTGCATGCATACAGTTCCTGGACTTGTGTCCCCTGTTAGTAGTTGAATTTGCAGAGCAGCGGGCGCAACAAGGGTGGATCCTGACGGAGGCGGCTCTAGCTCCAACGATTGTTCATAGTTTTTCACCGAAAGTTTTTAGCATCTACGTGGGAAATCTGCGATGGCATGTTGATCTCCTTCGTGTGCTAAAGTTTTTGGAGAGCATGGCCGAGTTTTGCTAGCTCAAAGTTTTGTGCGACAGACAAACCGGGCGCTTCAGAGGATTCGGCTTCGTCACCATGGCGACATTGAGGGAACCGGCTGATGTCATCGCTTCCGTCAACGGACAGGTGCCACAACTAGAGTGCATATTATTACTGCTTATTTACAATTTATTATGGTCTTCTACAAATATTTCCCTTACTACATCATTTCAGATAATTATTGTTTCTCGAACTGTAATCCACCTTCATGTTAAATCGTGCAGATCATGGATGGCCGTCCCAGTCTCATGAGCTTTGCAAGGTGGCAACCGCGGATTGGTTACTTAGATACCACTGTCTTCGTTTCATATTATAAATCATTTTGATTTTTTTCTTAATTAATTTCTTTTAGTTTTTATCAAGTTTTCAAGAAAAAATCAGCAACTCTTATAACACAAATTAGTTTCATCAAATGCAACATTAAATATATTTTTATAATATGTTTATTTTATGTTAAAAATATTGTTATATTTTTTCATAAACTTAATCAAACTTAAAAATGTTTTAAGTAAGAAAAAAAATCAAAATAACTTATAATATAAAACGGAAAGAAGTATTTAGGAGAGCTTTTAGTTTGAATTCTCTCTAGATTATGTTACTTAGCAGCTATATTATGTAGCAAACTAACTTTGCTAAATTCTCGCCGGCTATCATTACTAATTGCTTGTTACGATCTCTAGCTCCCTGAATATAGCCAGAATACCAAATGTAAATAGAATGGGCGCATTCACTAGTGTTGCAATTCACGCAGAACAAATTAAATGGATTTCTTATCCAAGAATAACAAATTTCTTATTACTGGCAACATAGAATTTCGTTCACTCCTGCTTTGCTAGCGTGTGAAAGATCAAGTTCGTTTTAACTCAAAAGAAAAAAAAATCAATTCGTTTATGTTCAACTGGTTAGGTTTTTTATGGTGGAACCAGCCCATCCAGGTTCAAATTCTAGATTTGACACGGGTGCTCGTATTTACGGCTTTTTTCTTTAAGTGGTAGACGACATAACCGTCGACAGCGAGACGACATGATAACTTTGTCAATCTCAAGATATATCGACAGCGAGACGACCATGTTGACTTCGTCAATCTCAAGATATATCGACAGCGAGACGACCATGGTGACTTTGTCAATCTCAAGATATATTGACAGCGAGACAACCATGGTGACTTCATAAATCTCAAGATATATCGATCCAGTCTTTCGGCGAGACGACCGTGGTGACTTCGTCAATATCAAGATATATCAGTCCAGTCTTTCGGAGGTGATCAGTGATGACTTCGTCAATCTCAAGATATGCCGGTCCAGTCTTCCGGAGGTTCTCATAAGGATAAGGTGTGCTATGCCGGTCCAGTCTTTCGAAGATGCTCATAAGGATAAGGTGTACGTGTGTGTCTTTATAAGGATGAGTGTGTATGTGTTAGGGACACCTGCGTTTGTACCGTGTTTCTGAAAAAAAATCAATTCGTTTATGCTTGTCAATCTTGTTTTGAGAGGAGCTCGTCTATCTGTTGATCAACACGTAAGCAAACACAGCCACGAGGAGGGCCCAATTATAAAACAGCCCACTCGCCTTCATGTCATAGTCTTTCGCGAAGGAAAGGCCGGACATCCAATGAAATCCTATTTGGGCCCAAAAAATGATGGGCCGCACTTGAGTGGAAATTATCAAAACGGGCTCTTTTTTTTTCTTTTTCTTTTGGGACTATCTATATATAATGTAAATATAGTGTAATAGTAGTGTAAGTTATAATGTAATTGGTATATAACTTTCAGATAATTTTAAAACCATGAGATTTGTTTTAAGATTCATGCAAGCAGATAAGAAAAAAATCACAACGCATACACAAGTGGGGGGATTTGGTTCCGTGTCCTCCGTTTCAAAAAAATAACATGTTATCGCAAGATTTTTGAAAGTTACATACAAGTTGTCACTACTACGGAAAAGATTTTTATAGACGACCAGATCCGATTTTCGCGTGCGGTTACGATGTAATTACACTTCGATTACACTAGATCTACATCCGTCAAATTTTTGAAAAAAAATTATCGATAAATATATACCAAAACTGTTTCTTTTTTTCGGAGGCTATGCCTATATGATCGTTTACTACTCCATTCTAGTGTAGTAGTTGGCAGTTGGCACGGTGTGAATATTTTGGGCAGCTGTTTTGTGACTCTGCTGTTACGTATCCATGTGCCAACGCATGCTGTTTTTATTTCTGTACAAAAAGCTACTCGTAGCTTAGCTTGATCGAAATATGGCACGTGCATGCTTTGCTGGGTGCTAGTGGCGCCACATCACCACTAGCTTAGCTAGTGCGCACATGCTGCACTCGATCGATCTCGACGTACTCCGTTAAGTGCAAACGCAGCTACATATTTATTACTGACATCTCATTATCTAAAAGTTCAGCACGTATAGTTAGCAACGATCGACATTCATATAAAACAACTTCTGCCCATTTGTACATATCTCAAAGTGCTATTTTTTGCGGGGGAGCACCTCCTGATAGAACATTTCATGTTATCTACAAATTAACAAGATACAAATTACTATGTAATATTCACACATACATGTTTAAATCTAACTTAAGTAACAAATATAATCGTAGATGTACGTATAAGAGTCAGAGTATAATTTTGCTTTTTTTTTGTTAAGATTCATAGAAGTTGAATTTGATTATATGATTTTATAGTATATTTTATATTAATCTATTTTATACAAAACGTGTTGTTCTTATAGCTGTACGAGTGATAGATAATGCAGGAAGGACATTTCCTCGAGAGAAATCTTAATTACCGATGAACCGCACGGAGGGATTAAAATTATACATAGAGATCAGTACAAATCTATCTACCTAACTTGATCGACCAATCACTGTACTATGCTGCTGCATGCAACCGCGGCAGCTCGTTTCTGACGCCACAACTGAACACGATTTAACAGATTTACTTGGCACCAATCTAGATTAACCTTGCTTCTTCCAACTCTGGTGCTTGACAAATGCAACAAACGGCCGGAAAATGGATGCATGCTCATCGGCAAATCCCTTGTAATTGCATTAAAACTTGGTACTCTCATGTCATATCCATGGTCGCTACCTAGCTTTATGATCAACTAATCACAGAGGCCAAGTTTGCCACGGCATGATCGACGTCGACAACTATGCCATGCCATGCATGCATAGCGAGCTTGCTTGCTACCAGCTCTTCTCTTGCCTATAAAAGGCGACGAGATTGTCATGCATGGCATCCCATGAGAAGTTAAGGTACACAACACTTCAGCAAGCAGCAGTTATAAGAGTAATTAATCTGCTTTAGCTAGCTAAGAACAATGGCGGAGACGACGACGCCGAAGCAGGTCATGTTGCTGGCCGTGGTGGTCGGCATCATGGCCATTGCAGCCGCGGCGCAGGGCGGCAGCAGCATCGCCTTCACGGAGAAGGACCTGGCGTCGGAGGCGAGCATGTGGAAGCTGTACGAGAAGTGGCGCGGCGTGCACACGGTGTCGGCCGACCTCGCCGAGAAGAAGGCCAAGTTCGAGGTGTTCAAGAAGAACGCCAGGTACGTCCACGACTTCAATGGCCTCAAGGGCAAGCCCTACAAGCTCGGCCTCAATAGGTTCGCCGACATGACGCTCGACGAGTTCAAGAAGAAGCACACCGGCGCCGTCGTCAAGCCCGTCGCCGCCAAGATCAAGCCGGCGGCGGCCAAGGTCGTCGTGGCCGACGGCGGCGACCTCCCGGCGTCGTACGACTGGAGGGACTACGGCACCGTGGCCGCCGTGAAGGACCAGGGCCAGTGCGGGAGCTGCTGGGACTTCGCCGGCACGGCGGCCGTGGAGAGCATCAACGCCATCGTGACGGGGAACCTCCTGACGCTGTCGGAGCAGCAGGTGCTCGACTGCTCCGGCGCCGGCGACTGCGAGAACGGCGGGACGACGCCGGGCGTGTTCGAGTACGCCATGGAGAACGGCATCACCCTGCAGTGTAACTACCCGGCCTACGAGGCCATGGACGACCAGTGCAGGCTCGACCCGTCGACCATGAACCCACTGGTGAAGATCGACGGCTACGCGGCGGTGCCGGCGAAGAACGAGAAGGCGATGAAGGTGCGGGTGTACGCGCAGCCGGTGACGGTGTACATCGAGGCGAGCTACGACTTCATGCTGTATACGGAGGGGGTGTTCACCGGCGACGACTGCGGCACGGACCTGGACCACGCGGTGGTGGTGGTGGGCTACGGCGTGACGCAGAGCGGCGTGAGGTACTGGATCGTGAGGAACTCGTGGGGACAGAGCTGGGGTGAGGGCGGCTACATCCGGATGATCCGCGACGTCGACGCCAAGGAGGGCGTCTGCGGCATCGCCATGTACCCCTACTACCCCATCAAGAACTGCCCCTGCGCCGCCGTCGGCGTCGCCTCCGGCGCCGCCAAACGTGCCTCCAAATCCAAGGATGAGCTGTGATCGAGCATCCACGACGACCACAACTGCCTCGATCATCTCTACACATATATATTTATAGATCTACCCATACCTATTGCAATAAAATGGAAGTCCATATTTACCTATGCATAGTTGATGTATAATAACATGGACTTCCTAGCTACTTACATATGCATGTGTAAGCTATTTATACATAAGCGTGTCTTCATATAAAACAGTCCTGGTTAATTACGATTATATATCCGTGCATTCTAGCAGGGGCAGAACCAGAATTTTAGGTCGATGGTGTCATAGTCGATCATCAACAATCATATATTTCTAATGATGCATGCAGAAAGCATGAAAAATAGTGATAAGTAACAAAGTTAAAGAGACCAACCAATTTCGATGAACTTGCGTATTAATCCACACTCTCTAGTAATATTGATGTTCGATACATGATATCTGTACTAGTCCCTTCATTAACAAAATATGGTAATTTCTTTTCAAGAATTGTTTCCATCATATTCATACTACGTGTCCACTTGTTTTGATCTGTACTAATTTTGAGTTGTAAATAACAAGCTTGTTAGTTGCTGTCGTGTTAGCTACTCAGATGTTGTTTACGAGCTAAGCAATTGTGTAAAGAATGGATCAATTATAGCTGAGAATTAGTGTCAAAAGACCATTGGTGTCATATGACAGCACTGCTATAACGCTAACGCTAGTTCCGCCCTTGCATCTTAGCGCTTCATCTGTCAATAATCTACTGTATGTAGATACGCATACTCCCGTTGCTACGGATGAACGTATACAATATACCGGATACAAACCCGAAAAAATGGGATGTAAAGAACTGCAAAAAGCCGGAAAAGGACCGGTGCCGTGTAAACTGGGCCTCCACCTTTACTACTGATGGGCCCAGAATTTAAGCCTATATAGGCCTTTGGGTAGCCCAGAAACTGGCCTATTTAGGCCTTCTATGGGAAGTCCTAAATGCGGGCCCTGTCCATGTGGATGCTCTCAGTACAAACGAGTCCTCAACTTTGGTCACAATTTCTGTTTACGTTTGCATAAAAGATATATGGAAAACAAGCTGACAATTGACCAATTTGTGTTAAAATTATGTTATTTTCATATAATTAATTAGTCTATCTAGTAAAATAATATTTGACATTTAGGATAAAACCAGTCAAAACTTATTCTTTTTAATATTCCGACCAACAATATTTTTCTCAAATGCTTAGTTAAAAAAAGTATTGATTTATGTAGATTTGCAGCATTATCACTATATCATATATTTATTTTAATATAAAATTGCTTTCCATAATTTTAAAAGATTGAACGAATCATATTCTAAATGTCAAATATTTATAACCGGACAACAATCATGCCAGCCATCTGCGTATGCATGTCTCCAAAAAATTATTAGGCATTGATTTATTTCGTGAGAAATTGTCTACTTGCGGCAGCATTTTGTGCCGGGCAAGAAGTATTTTTTTTTCAAAAAAAACATTTAGGAATTAACACTAATAGAAGGCATGGATATAATTAAGATATATTGATTATATTAACTAGATAAAATTTAATTTATACGTACTATACATGGTTAACATAATATTCAAACTCAACACAAATTATAATTAAATCAGGCATAATAGAAAGAATCTATAATTTATCGATGCGTCATATTAATGAAGGGCTTGTTCACTTTGTTGCTAATTTCAACCTTACCAAATTTTGACATTGCCAAATTTTGTTAAGTTTTGGCGTTGCAAAATTTTGGTAGCGTTGAATGCATTTACTTAATTTGATATTTTTTTCAAAATTTGGTAGCGTTTTTATGAGAGAAAAGCTCTGGAAGTACCAAATTTTGGTAGAATGGTGTTGCTAAGTTAGTGTTTAGTTTGTTACTACCAAGAAATTTCAAGTATATGAAATGGAGAAATATTGTGAGATTATTGGCAGAATGTTTAATCCAAACTAATGTACAGTCTCAGCATACTTATTTTTTAAAAAATTAGTAACAGTGTTGCGATTCATAAATGTAATTTGTTTCTAAAAAATGATAATTGAGCTATGGCATGCGCAAATCCAAGAAGCCTGCGAATAAAGAAGTGTTAATGGTGAATGATATTTTCTTATTAGAAACGGGTTAAATATTTTTTTTGAGGGGAACTACGGCAAGTGTATTCACCAGCCTAAACTTTTATTACTTGGTTAAAACATGATTTACAAGGATGGAGTTAGGGGTTGTTAAATATAAACAATCATGAATAGGCAACATAGTATGCCTTCTTTAGTAGGGTAGAAGAATGTCACTAGAGATGGTGAGAAAATGTAAAAAATAAAAATGGAGGAAAGAAGAGAAACAAATATACTATAAAGTTTTTATATGTTTCGTCATCTATTGTATTACTAATATAATGCTAAAGGATTTATCATATTTGCTCTATAGATATAGAAATTATTATATTAATTAGTCGGAATATCATACGTGTACTTTTTGATCAAGTTGAACCCTAATTCAAAATCATATTTTCCCTTTCACAACCAAGCGTGAAAGTATATTTACCATTATCTGATAAAATTTTGTAACAATGCTACCTGCACAATCTACGTCAACCACCGTACTAGTTAACTAATTAACCAACATTTAATTTGTTATATCATCGGAGACTATGTACTTGTTAGCTAGCCAACAAGAAACTAAATTAAATAACAATCAAGGGAAATGAACAAAGCACAAATCATTGATCATAAGGGGTAGCAGCATGCGCGGGCGCATAATGGAAAAAAAAACCGGCAACTATCTACCCGTCTCCTTTGAAATTTTCTTACCATCCTTTATGCTTAACTAGAGTTGCGTGTATATATGCAATAGATATTCCTTGTCACCGGTCCACACCTCAGATCTCTAATAAATACGCAGTAGATAAGTACATGGCACTACTACAGAAACAGCCTTTCCGTGCGGGCCGAAAGGCACCTTTCCGTGCGGAAGGCCTGCCCGCACGCGCGAAAAGGTCTAGGAAAAGACCATTTTCGCGTGCGGTCGGCCCAACCGCACGGGAAGATCCATTATCCCGTGCGGGCCGCTTAAGCAGACCGCACGGGATAAGCGATCTTCCCGTGCGGTCGCGTTAAGTGGACCGCACGGGATAATAAACCAACATATAAAATAATATTTTATATGCACATAAAATAAGAATTTTTTTTACAAATAGTATGGTTTAAATGGAAAATCGCAAATCTAGCAGGCTTGTGGAGAAAATCGCAAAACTAGCGGCCTGTCGACCCACGGAGAGACGAAATGCGGCCCAGTCGACCAACCGCGT
>BDMV01000009.1:35342295-35443437 GCA_008326285.1 Oryza officinalis | reverse complement strand
CGCCCTTATATTAAAACTATAAAACTAAAAAAAATATGAATGCACATAAAATATTAATTAACATATTAATTATTCCATTTATTGATTATTCCATGTAAAACTATAAAACTAACAAATATCAATGCACATATAAATATATCAATGTAAAAAAATGCAATCAATGTAAATTCATCACATATTAATATATCAATTGCTCACATATTAATTAATTAACATATTAATCATCCACACAAATACCATAACTTTGATATAAAACCACACATTCACTGGTAACACCATAAGTTTGATATGTATACATTCGCTCGAAAAACATATTATACACAAAAAACAAACTAGCGTTTCACAATTTTTGGATTAACATCCTTCCGCACGGATGCAAACTTCGATTCGTCGAGGATCAATGCGTTTCATCCGCGTAGGAAGATCTGTGAATAACTCAATGGCGTCGTATTGATTATAATCGCATGCGTCTTGAATGTTGTCAATACCAATGATGTGTTGGTTGCCCGATACAATAATGTCCATCTTTTCATCGGAAGGATCCTTCACATAAAAAACATGTGCAACACACTCGGCAAGGACCCATGGATCATCCTTATGTCCAATTTTACTCCGTTCAGCACATGTAAATCCAAATTTATCTACCATGCTGTCTTTCACCCATTGGCATATGAGAACAGGGATCTGAATGTTTAAACCGTAGTCAAGTTCCCATATTTCTTATATGATCCCGTAGTAAGACTTGTTCTGCCCTTGTCGGTGACATGGGACCGGGGGTATCATGACTAGAGGCTTGAGTAGCCGCTGTCACCCACGTGGCCCGACCCCCTCGGGGGGTCGGGCCCGAGGGTGATGTGGCCACCCCTCCCTCTGTCTCCCCGAGGGGTCGGGCCGCTCCCGTTTCGGCCCCAAGGGCCGGGGCGCTCCGACTCCCTGTGATTTTGGCGCCGCGTGTACGGGTTAGGTGAGCACAGCAGGACTCACCTAACCGCATTTATAGCGGATCAGACGAGCGCGCCACGCCGCCTTTAATGCGGCGCAGCGCACGCTTATCCGGTCCGTGACTGGTCGCGGTGTGTGACCGGTCACAGACCGGTCAGATCGCGGGTTAGGTGGCAACAGGCGGCCTGTGGCACGCCTCGCCCCGTCCCGTCAGAATGATGAGAGCCTCCTGGCTCTCGTCCCTAGCCGGAGCCGGCGTGCTAACTCCTGGAGTTGGTATGTCAGTCCCGGTCAGATCCATTCCAGACTTCAGCGCAAGCATGGCAAGGAAGTCGCTTGCCATTTAATGAAGGTTGAAACGGGCGTCCACCGGGAGAGCTGGCGAGCTGGGCAGGAGGCGTGTACCGTGCCTGTCAGAGGTCACTTCCGGCTGTGGACTAGCCCTGATTGTAAAAAGAATACTTTCTTTCTTAGGCAGCTATAGGCCCATGTGGTAACCCCTTGCCAGATAAAAGGAGGCCCAGGCCTAGGAAAGGGGGCTCCGGCGGATACGCTCTAGAGACCGAACTCTCTTTGTACTGTTGGAGACTCTCAGATCCACCAGAACACAGGAGTAGGGTGTTACGCTTCTCAGCGGCCCGAACCTGTCTACGTCGCTCGTGTTTTGTGCGTTTCCTCTCTCGCTGGCGTTCCTCAGATCGAGGGCGAAGAACCTCACTTAGCGCCCCCGGCCGAACCGGCAAAGGGGGGCCCGCGCGGTCTCCCGGTGAGGAGCCCCACTGTAACGCCCGCGTTTTTCTAAAAACCGCAGTTTAACGTCACTCTGTCTTTCCGTTCAAAATCCCCAAAAAATTTTAAAATTAGTTTTAATTTTATTTTTGTTTATTTCCCAAGTTAGTTTTAATTTTGTTTTTATTTATTTTCCCCGGTCGTATCAAATCATTTTCTTTCCGTCCGAAATATTCCAAAATATTTTGGATTTCTACCGCCCGGTGTTTAACATGACTCAGATTGTATGCCGGCATGGGGTGCCTAAGAAGATCATATCAGATCGAGGTACTCAATTTACTTCACATTTCTGGCAGAAACTCCATGAGGCGTTGGGCACAAACCTAAACTTCAGCACAGCCTATCACCCCCAAACCGATGGTCAGACCGAAAGAGTAAACCAAATTCTGGAGGATATGCAGCGAGCATGTGCCCTAGACTTTGAAGGCGCATGGGATCTGTGCTTGCCTTATGCCGAGTTCTCTTATAATAACAGTTATCAAACCAGTATCCAGATGGCCCCCCAATGAAGCCTTATATGGGCGAAAATGCCGAACCCCGCTCTGTTGGACAGATGTAGGGGAAAAGAAAGTGTTCGGGCCTGATATCCTACAGGCAGTCGAAGAGCAAGTTAAAGTCATCCGGCTTAGGCTTCAGGAAGCCCAAGCCCGACAGAAGGATTACGCCGACCATCGACGACGGATGCTTGAGTTTGAAATAGGGGACCATGTGTACCTAAGGGTGTCACCTTTGAGAGGAACGAAGCGTTTTGGAATGATCGGAAAGTTGGCACCACGCTACATTGGCCCCTATCCCATCATTGATAGACGAGGCGAAGTCGCCTATCAACTCGAGTTACCCCCAGAGCTGGCAGGAGTACACGACGTATTCCATGTCTCGCAACTAAGAAAGTGTCTTCGTCTCCCTGAGGAGCAAGTCCCCATCCAAAAGGTTGATGTACAAAAGGATTTAACCTACACGGAACGGCCGATCAAAATACTTGATGAAAAGGAACGTCGCACGCGACGAAAGAACATCAAGTTTCTCAAGGTTCAATGGAGTAATCATACCGAGGATGAGGCTACCTGGGAACAGGAAGATCACCTCCGAGCCGAGTACCCAGATCTTTTCGCTTAGCTGCGGAATCTCAGGACGAGATTCTCTTAAGGGGGGTAGGTTTGTAACGCCCGCGTTTTTCTAAAAACCGCAGTTTAACGTCGCTCTGTCTTTCCGTTCAAAATCCCCAAAAAATTTCAAAATTAGTTTTAATTTTATTTTTGTTTATTTCCCAAGTTAGTTTTAATTTTGTTTTTATTTATTTTCCCCGGTCGTATCAAATCATTTTCTTTCCGTCCGAAATATTCCAAAATATTTTGGATTTCTACCGCCCGGTGTTTAACCGTTCTTTTCACCCGGAGGTCCTTTGCACTTCATTAAGCCAGGAAAATCACTCAGGCTCATCCATTAATCGTGCATGCATGTTCTGTCTCTGTCCCTATTTTCCCTAAACCCCCTGCAAATCGACGGTTAGGCACCGTCCTGCCAGCACAGTGAAGATTAGGCACCGCTCCGCGCCGCTCGCCGAGCAAGCCGGGCAGCGACAACAGCACCAGTGAAGGTAGGCACCGCTCCGCGCCGCTCGCCGAGCAAGCCAGGCAACGACAACGGCTGGAGTCTGCAGACAGAGAAGCAAACACAGAGACATCAATGGAAGTTCTCGTCGCCAAGTTTCTACTCCCGAATCACTCCGGCAGTATAAATACCCAAGCAAACTTACCGTGGAGCTCCTCAGCCGATTCACCACTTCCATTTTCACCACTCCGGAGCCGAATCGCCGAAAGTCCCGGAGTCGCGTCGCGTCGAGGTGGCTTCCCTTTTTCCAAAAAACCGGCCTCCTCCCCTCTTCCCCTGCACGACCAAACTCCCTTTCCTCCTCTGTCCCCAACTCCTCCCTCTCCCTACCCTGCCCGAGTCCTCCCCGGCCGAGTCGCCCCCTCCCTCCCCACCGCTCGGCGCCGATGCAGCCGCCCAGCCGCCGGCCCCGTGCCGCCAGGACGCCGGTCGACGCCATCCTTTCCCCCCCTGCCGCCCAGCCACCGACCCCCTGCCGCCCAGCCACCGACCCCTGCCGCCCAGCCGCCCAGCCGCCGGCCCCACGCCGCGCAGCCGCCGGCCGACGCCGCCCCCGCCGCGCGCAGCCGCCCCGGCGGCCGCCGCCGCCCCCACCGCGCCAGGCCGCCGCCCCTCCCCTCCCTGCCGCCGCCGCGCCGCACCCCCCCCTTTGGCCGAGCCCGCCGCAGCTCGCCGCCCTCCCCCCCCGGCCTCTCTCCCATGCGGCAGAGAGAAAACAAGAGAGAAGAAAGAGAAGAGAAGAAAGAAGAAGAGAGAAGGAGATAAGAAGGAGAAGAAAGAAAAAAAAAAGAAAGAAAAGAAAGAAAAGGAGTGGGACCCACGGGCCCCACATCCCTCCCTCTCTCCCTTGACCCCCTTTGACCTGACAGCCGGGCCCCACTCGGAATATTCCCTGGAATATTCCTCTCTATTCATTTAATCCTCCAAAAATTCCCAAAACTTCAAAAATCCCTATCTTTTCATCACGAACTCCGTTTGACTCCATTCAAATTTCAAAATCTTTCAAAAATTCCCCTCTATTTATTAACGCTGTCTTTTCCGTGTTTTGTTTCGGTTTAGCAGTGGTTTTAGGTATTGTTTGTTTTTTTTGTGTTTAGAACCCGAGTCGGACGGAGGATTCGCACAGGAGTTCGACGCTCCGCCCGTTGTCGCGGAACAAGGCAAGCCCCCTTGACCATTTATTGCCCCTATATTTTTAAATTAAATATTTTGTTTGCCAAATTGCATGCTTTAGGTTACACTGTTTTTGGTCACGATTCAATATAAATCGTCGGACCTTCCCAGTAGTCGCACTTTTAATATTTAGAAATTGATGACCCCATTCCTTTGTAACTCCACTACATATTTTGCGTTGGTATTTAAAATGCCAAAGTAGATTACCTATAGGTCACGATTGTGTTGTCATGTGGGAAAACAAAACTGGGAAATTTATATTTTGAAAACCCGGCGAGATGTCGGTGTGGTTAAGAAGAAGAAAAGTGTTTTAAAAACCTGAGGATGCGGGAGTCAATACCTTGGTGGTTTGACTACGTATTATCCACAAGGACCGTTTCCTTTGGGAAATTCATCTGAACATATGACAGTGCGACCACACGGGTAGAATGGGATGCCCCTGGCCGAGTAAATAGCTAAAACATAAGTGTCTAGCAGGTTAGCAGTTGAGGAGCACTGGTATGGTGGCGGGTATGGCAATCTCCTGCAGTGGGGATGTGTCGGAGTCCATACGGTGGGGCCTGAGTAGATGAGGGCTTGAAATTTGGCCTGATGCTTGGTGGAGAGATTCCACCCAACTGTGGGACACGGGATATTTATGGGTTGGTTATGGAAAAGCCTTGTAGCGAGCTCTCCGTTGCCGGCCATGTCTGATCCACATGTGTTCGTTAATGCGAGAAGTCCGCGACGTGTGGGTAAAGCGTGCAACCTCTGCAGAGTTTAGTCAAACTGTTTAAACAGCCGTGCCCACGGTCATGGGCGGATGTGAAGTGTTTCTCATAGCGTAGTGTTTGTTTTATAAATTAATTCTTGGAATGGGTACCGTCTCCAGAGTTTGCCTTTGTGGCGGACGGCCAGCCTTCGTGGTTGGGAACGAGTCTGTGTGACTCGGGGTGTCGATTGGCACCAAGGTGTGGTTAAGGCTGAGATGGCCGAGGTAGAGTGGCTGAGATGGCCGAGCAGTGCTGAGATGGCATGGTGTTTTGATTTGAGGATTACTACAGTGACTGGTTGTTGCGAAGCAACCTGTGGAATGGAGTAAGGCGTGAGCCTTACTTCGAAACTAACAACTGATACACTAGAGGTTTTCAACTAAATTAGTTATAAAACCTGGTTTTCCAAATAAAACCGTTCCACCCCTTGTTATTGGCCTCGCATGTCATATTTTTCCCGGGCTTGCTGAGTACAACGAGTACTCACCCTTGCTATTATTATTTATAGAGTTAGAAGAAGGATACCTTGACCCTTCCGCCGAGGCCTACTTTCAAGAGCAGGTCGAGTACGACTTCTCTGGGTTTCAAGCCTAGTTCCCAAGCATAGCCTGTGGAGTTATGGTTGTCTTATTGCTTCATGTCACCCTCCACTGTTGTTATGTTTCTGCTTGCGTTTACTTTGTTCTTTCAGTCTTTCTACCAGTCTGGGGTTTGTCCACGACGGTAGTAGTTTGAGACCTCCAACAATGTTGTAATAAAAGCTTTGTATTTCTGGATTCCACTATTATCCTGTGAGTGTCAGCTCGTGTATCCTGGGACTGCTACTGTATTCACAGATAAGATTGTGACCTCCAGTCTATGCCGGTTGATTTTCTAGACCAGCATAGTCAGGGGCGCCGCACCCACGCTCCGTCAGCCCAGTTGCGTCCAACGCTTCCACACGAACCCCACTGTTCTGCGCTGAGCTTTTCCTATCTTTGCTGTTTGTGTAAAAAGAATATCCGCCGATGTCATACCCTTGCCATGAGGTCACAAGGCTTGTTGGGCCAGCTGAAAGTCTTTCTATCGTTTTTTCCTCGATTGATTCCCCGCACGGTAGCTTTTGATCCTTCAGCCACTGGTAAAAAGTGTGCTTCTGTTCTTTCGAAACCCAATCGTCGAATCGCCCAGGATTGCATGCTCTGATCTCGGAAGTGTGTTGCTCAATGTAGGGCGCAACGATGGCGAGTTGTTGAAGAACACTGCTGTGTGCATCTGATACCGCTTTGTAATCGTTGTCGTAGAAGCATTTTCTTCCCACAGTACCCTTCCCAGATAACCTTCCATCATGTCGAGGCACCGGTGTCCCAATGGGGTTGACATCTCTCATATAATCTAGGCAACACTCGACAACCTCCTCAGTTGTGTAACCCTCTATCATCGAGCCCTCCGAATAAGCATGATTACGGACATACCCTTTCAGAACGGCCATGTATCGCTCGTATGCCCACATTTGATGTAGGTATAGAGGACCAAGTTCAATAATTTGAGGGACAATTTGAACAATGAGATGTTCCATCATGTCCCAGTACGATGGAGGAAAAAACATCTCTAGCTGGCAAGCTGTCTCGACTGCGAATTTCTGAAGGGGTCCTAATTCTTCTGGATCAAAAACTTTCTGTGAAACTCGATTAAAAAAAATAGCACAGCTTTGTTATCACTATCTTGGTGTGCACTGGTTTCACCGCCCTTATAGCGATAGGGAGGAATACCATAAACATCTTATGATAGTCGTGAGCGTTGTATCCAGAAATCGACAAATCTTTCATTGATACTAGTTTCCGAATATTCGATGAGAATCCAGTCGGCACTTTCAATCCACGAAGACATTTACAGAAAACTTTTTTCTCTTCTAGTGACATTGAGTAGCATGCCGGTGGAATCTCAATCTTACCATTCATTAGCTCTATCGGGTGGAGATCTTTCCTTATGCCCAAATTGACCAGGTCGTTACGTGACTTCAACCCATCCTTTGTTTTACTTGGGATGTCAAGTAAAGTCCCGATGGTGCTGTCGAACACGTTTTTCTCGAGGTGCATGACATCGATGGCATGACGAATCTCCAGGTCTTTCCAGTACGTCAGGTACTTGAAAAAATTGAATGTTTCTTGAAGGGCAGCGTGTTTTCTACCACTTCTTTCTTCCTCTTGCCTAAAGTTGTCTTTCCCTTGCCGAACACGACCTTTATGTTCTTTGTCAGCTTGAACACCGTGGAACCATCCTTTGCTTCGGGGGTAGTACCTTCCTCAACAGTTTTGTCAAAAAAGGTAGCCATCGCACGATACCTATGCTTCTGTGGTAAGAAACGACGATGACGTATGTAAACTAACTTTTTTGACGAGGTTAGGTATATGTACGATGTGTTGTCCAGACATATAAGACATCCGGTCTTTCCTTTAATCTGTCCTGAGAGGAAAAAATTTGCTGGTAGATCGTTTATAGTAACGAATATGATAGCACGCAGAGTAAAATACTCCTGTCGGTACGCATCATACAATCGTAGACCCTCTTCCCACATTTCTTGCATATCCTCCATCAAAGGTTCAAGAAACACATCTAGATCGATGCCAGGCTGTTTTGGCCCTTGTATAAGGATAGTCAACAAAATATACTTTTGCTTCTGACATAACCATGTCGGAAGGTTATACATGGTGAGCAGAACAGGCCAAGTGCTGTGCGAGCTGCTTAGGTCACCAAACGGATTCATTCCATCCGTGCTCAATGCAAACCTTACATTTCTCGGATCATTTGCAAATTTTGGGTGCTTCGAATCAAAGTTTCTCCATTGTCGAGCATCGGCGGGGTGTCGAATCATACCATCTGTTTTCCGACCCTCTTGATGCCATCTCATCAACTCGGCGTCGGCGGGGTTCGAGAACAATCGCTTCATGCGATCTTTCACTGGCAAGTACCACATCACCATGGCCGGAATCTTTTTTCCTGGCTCGACCAATGCATTTGGTTCAGCAACATCACTATCGGTGGCACTGTTATCCTTTTTGTACCTACTCGCCCCACAAGTTGGACACTTGTCTAAGTCAGCGTATTCATTGCGATAAAGTACACAGTGATTAATACATGTATGGATCTTTTTCACACCAAGTGATAATGGACATATCAATTTCTTGACTTGGTAGGTGTTAGCTGGCAACAAGTTAGGCTTAGGAAGCATAGCTCTCAGGAGACCCATCAAGTCGTTGAAACTAGTATCAGACCATCCGTGCCTGGCCTTCAATCTAAGAAGTTCTAGCACCGACCGCAACATCGTATACTCCATGTCACATCCCTTTGATTGATCGTACAAAAGATCTTTCGCTAATTTCTGCAACGCCTCCCAATTGTTTAAATCGCTTGTTTTCTCTGTTAGGACCTCTGGTTCAGCGTGCCGCAACATATCCTCAAGATCAAGTTCAATATCAACCTCTGCGGTGTCAAAACCAGAGCCGCCAAAATCACCAGTCATTTGACGGGACATGTCCTCAATTATAAAATCCTCTGCCTGATCGAACCAAATATCACGAATCTCTACAAGAGGGGCGACTTCCCCGTGATAAGTCCAAACTGTGTATTTATCCACAAATCCACGTTGAATTATGTGTCCCAGAATTACATTCGGATCTTTCCACATCTTCTGATTCTTGCAATCCACGCAAGGACAAAAAATATCCTTCCTATTCTCCCTCAAAGCGTGTGCCTTAGCCTTATCAATAAATGTTGATGCTTCTCTCATGAACACTGGATGAGTTCTCCGTGTCTCATACATCCATGTCCGATCCATCTAAAAAAATTCACATCATTAATTAATATTATATTGCCGGTGTTTTCTAAATAAACAAATTAAACTTAAATCCTACTTTTTAACTAAAATCTCATTCACAGCAAATAATAATACTGAGACAATATTAGCTACCAAAAATTGGTTCAATCAAAAAACAAAATATTTGACCTACAAATTACAAACATAGCACAAAATAACAATTCAAACAACTTTATATATCTTCGCATTCAACCAATGAAATTTTATAAAAACGGAAGCAAATGAAGGAGACGATCAAGCACATTACCTTTTATATTGATTTCAATCGAAGATTTCAACTCTAAAACCTCCCACCAAAAGAAAATGTCTATTTTTGGAGAGAGAAACCGAGTTAAAAAAATTCAAATATCTTCACATTAAACCAATAACAATTTTTAAAAATGAAAGCAAATGGAAGAGAAGTACAAGCATGGTACCTTTTGTATTGATTCCAATTGAAAAATTCAAGTTGAAACCTTTCCTCCTATAATTGTCTTTTTTTGGAGAGAGAAACACCAGGTTCAAAGTGGCACTGTCGGGGTGGAAGCTGCTTTATGGTGCATCATCGCGTGTAGTCCACCTAACGGACCGCACGGGATAACGCATTATCCCGTGCGGCGTTATCCCGTGCGGTCCGCTTAAGTGGCCCGCACGGGATAATGCGTTATCCCGTGCGGTCCGTTAGGTGGACCGCACGCGATAATATCCCGTGCGGTCGCTTAAGCCGACCGCACGGGATAACGCATTATCCCGTGCGGGCCAACAACCGCCCCCTCGGGACTGGTTTTTCCAGGCGCGGCCACTTATGGCCCGTCTGAAAACTATTGGGATCTCGTCCAAAAAAACCATTTCTGTAGTAGTGTTTATCTGATTCCCATTTTGGCTCGCGTCGTGGACTCTTTTCATCCATCGTCTGTCGTACATCGCGACCAACCGGTCTCCTCTCCTCCATCCACGCCATTTTCCATGGCCACGCGACACTCACTCACTGCCCTGCTCCACCGTGATAAGTAATAACGATGTAGATCTCGATCGGGAGGTTATTGACTTATTTCCCACCAACCTTATGCCCACTTCCTCTGATAAGTACATCAAACGTTTCACACGCCCGGTTAAACGCAGCTTCAGTCTCTCTATATATATGTGCACACAACTCGCACCTGAGTCGGATATTCCTGTGATCGAAGCGTTGCACTAATAATACAACAAATCCAGTGGTCGATCAGATCAAGTAGGGTGTGGAGAAAATGATTGATGGATCCAGGGGCTTAGTTTGGCATGTATTGGGAATGGAAGGAACCAGGAGAAATTCTACCACGATTTTGTGGATCAGCCTCACGGGCTGGAGAATTTCTTGTTCGAGAAGAATTTCAGGTAGCTTTTCGCTTGATGGAGCAACAAGTATATCTGAAGAATGCTGACATGACATGGACTGCATCGGCCGGTGTGTAGATGATCATAGCAAATGTGATAGACCTCCTCCCTGCTCAAGATTGACACCAGCAGGAGGCAAGGCATGTATCGTCGATACAACTTCCAGCTCGAGTACTTCTCTAAAAATCCCAAATCCTGAATGTAGAAATTCTAGAGCATCACCCACTCACTATTGTTGGTCGACGATTAATGCACAGACATGTTCATCGCGCATATATATATACCCTTAAACGCCTTTTGCGATATGATCATCATGGCACCAATTCGCTGTAACATGCTAAAAGACATGAAAGCGTTCGTAATGGCATACGTCAAGATCACGTGAAAACAAATATTCCCTATGTTTTAAATTGCTTATTATTTTAGTAAACTTCACATAAACCTACATGGTTATCCTCATTAAATGTCCCAGTTATTTTTTTCAAACCATATGAGCCAACGGAAATTGTGATTGTATTATTAATGTATATCTGCATTATTGATGGAAGGTAGAGAGGGAAGATCACCTCTAAAGTGCTTTGGAATATGAGAAAGTATTTTGGCACAAAATTTAAATGCTAGACAGATAAGTAGTAATATGAAACATAGGAAATAACTTCTTTGCAAAACCAACACGGCAACACCTGACCTTTTTGTCATCTTACTATCTTAGCCATGTTCCCATATACGGTTGTTGTACAACGGAGTATTACACTTCTTCACGCCTCACATGCCCTTCGTCTGCATTATCATCTACGTGATCCCATCTCGAGATCAGTTCAACATATAAGTTACTCAACGACGCCAAGAAAAAGGATATCTAGCTTGATGAGTTTCAAGAACAGATCGAACTATATATGGATGACAAGAAAATACTGATGACTGAGAACGGGAGGCGTCAGGAGAGGTTCTGTTCGGCTGAAAATGTCTTACAGTATCATGCGCTTGAGCTGAGTGTTAGTTAATTAGGCCGGAAGCCCATTTGTATTTTTAATCAGATGGTAAATTCAGCCCATCATGCATGGAGAGAGATACAGGCACATCCCATGCACACGGGCCATAGCGTGTTCTGGATAGCTTGCAAAGTACTGCCTCCGATGAAGTACTTGTTTTGATTTATAGCATTTTATGGGAGCAGTAGTCCTTGACCAATCATATTTAGCACGATCTGAATTATTTTTCGTTTTACCCGTACTTTAGATCCCTAATTTGGATCACATCTCGAAACCCCACTAGTGAGATAGTGTGGTTGTTGTATCTGCCATTTTAATATGTCTTGAAAGAAGTAATCAGATGAATTTAATTTGCTGCCTCCACCAACCAATTAACCACTTTCCTCTCAAAAGAAAGAAATAAAGAAAGAAAGAAAGAAAAGAAATAGTGGTTACTCCTCTCTGATCCAATACTCATCAACCACCTGCGAAGGCAGCTTCGGCCTTTATATATACACGGCCTCTGCTCACTATTTGCATCCTTTGCCTCTTCATTCTACACATTCTGCACTAACAGAGAAATGAAACTCTGCACATGAATAGCACAACGTAGTGAAGAAAATGATTGAGGCTCTTAGGAATAGAAGACATCAGCAGTATTCCTGTCAGAAAGGTATTTGATCCTTTCTCTTCCTCTTTAGATGAGACTCTTTTAGTCATTAACAGCAGATACGATGCGGCAAAAATGTGTAGCCATTAAAACGTAAAACCGTCAGGTCTGAGAAATGCTTTAGTTTGACACCAATTAGTTAAAAGGATGTGAATCCGAAAACGGCCATCGTTCCTTTAACTTCGTAGAGAAAAATGTCATTCGATCAAGAGTTCAGCAGAGTGCAACACAATATGAATGCAAATCAAATCAAATTACTCATAGTTCATTTAGTAATATCCTGGGTACAAACTGCAACCTGTGCATGCATGTAAACTAACTGAAGATCTAATATCGTTTTTCTTTTCTCCACAGGAACAATGACATGTCTCAAGTATGGTAAGCACCAGGTCATCGTCAATAGTACAGCTCGCAGCATAAGCCAGACAGAGCTCGTCCACGTCGACAGGAGGGCGGTGAGGTTGCGCGGTGGAAGTCGTCAAGCAACACGAAGGATAAGGTCGATCATTGAAATGGAGGATAGGTTGCTGGTAGTGAACTCTATAACCCTCGCTTGAGCTCACAAGACACAACCAAGTCGAGCTAAGCCCATTGACCTGAACATCTACGGACCGAGGTGATGTGGGCGTTGGAACAAGGGACCCCAGGCCAACGCATTGGGCAAGCCTGAGCCTAGCATCTGAACAATGGCCACAATTAAGCTGAGAAGCTGGAACCGGTTTACTGCTGGGCCAATTTAGTGAGAGCACGTCTGTCTGGCGATGACAGCATACACACCGGGAGGCTAGCTCTGCTGCATTGTATGTAATGGTGTTAACTTAGCCTGAGAGTTGAGTCGATGATCGAGAAAAAGCTGTTGAAGATTAGATAATGCTATGATTAATAAGATAATTTTATCGTCCTTAAAAAAATACAGATTAATATGGTATTTGGAGGTATCATATTTTTTATTATAAAATTTGATATCTTTATATACTACTTGAGGTATTAAAAGTTTTATTGTAAAATTCCTCATGATTAATAAGGTGTCTTGAGGATGGAAGGCATGCATTAATTAGGAGGAGTCTGCTCATGATAATCTGGTCTGCAGTTATACACGCATGAGCATATGGAAATTTTCCTCTTTTTTATGTGATAGAGAACTACAGTATGCCTCAAGTGTTTCATGTAACATTTGACTTCTCTCTTAGTTTCCCTTTCTGGTAGGATTGGCTAAATGTCACTTATTTTCATATTGATGCATGATGCTTAGTTTGCCTCAGTCAAGATAACAGCCTTGAGCAAAACTTGTACTACACATGCTCTCCTTGCTCTCTTAACTCATTACTCATCTAGCACCTGCCTAGTTGTCTTTGGACTCTATATATATACGAGCTCATATATATACATATTGTTTCTGCTCAGTGCTCTGCTCACTACTTGCATCCTTGTCTCTTCGTTGTACACACTCGCACTAACAGAGAAATGAAGCTCTGCATGAATAGAACAACATGTAGTGAAGAAAAAGATAGAGAGCTAGGGATACTTCTTAGGAATGGAAGGCATCAGGAGCATTCCTGTGAGAAATGTACGTGATAATTGCTCTTGAGTAGAGAGGTTTGGGCACGAACAGCAGGACTCATGCGGCAAAAATGTGTAGCCATTAAAATGATAGAGTGCGAGACCTTAATTGAAGAGAAATGATTTTGTTTGACACCACTTAGATGACACCTTAATCCAAGAGATCCCGCCATTCATTTGCAAAGCAGAAAAAAAATGATTAGCAATTCTGCATGCTGCAGCAAAACATGAATAATTAATCAAATTAGTTCTTTTTAGCAATGTTCTGTGCAGTGTGAAGAATAAACTGCAAACCGTGATACACGTAAAAACTACTTCAGTGAAGATCTAATATTGCATTTCTTTTCTCCACAGGAACAACTAAATGTCTCGAAGATTGCTGTCTTCCGCCTGGTTACTTGCACCAGTGCATCACCATCATATCGGCAAGCGATCAGCGCACGGCAGGAGGCTAGCACCGCTGTCTCGATCCTGGAGTTAATTTCTCTCTTTTTATAGTCATGAGTTATTCAGTTACTCATCTGATTCCATAGAATTAGTGACAAATTATTTTGCGCTTTTATTGATATAATTTATTCACAGAGATGTTCCATGTGTTAGCTTTTGAAACCTTATGATTGAAACTGACATGATTCCAGTGTCGTAGTAAATCACATGTTCATACTTATCTCCGATACCAGTGTATAAATTTTAGCCTGCCTACGTAATTCGATATGAAATACAGCTAGCTAGCTAGTTACCCAAACATTTAACTTGACATGTACGTACAACCCCATGAAAGACATAGAGAGAATAGCGCCCTAGCATGTCCAGATGTAGTTTTGCCTTTCTTTTTTCTTTTTGTTTTTTCCTTCACCCTGGGTGATTATGTACAGTTTCTCCCCTACTTAATATAAAATCACCAACGTCTGTCATTAGGTTTTTTTAAAAAACATGTACAACCCCATCGGTTGCCCTAAAACGACAAACCAAAAGACAAAATTTGAATTTTAAAACTTAATTTTAAAGTTGATTTCAAGATATTTTCGATATAGTTTTTTTCAGCATTGATTTTTAAATTGTTAAGGACACATATATAAAAGTTTTACACATAAATTATTTTCTGATCGCTAATAAGCCATCACAGCTTATAATCGGTTTTGGGTAACCGATAAGGCTCATATATAGTCCCTCTAGTCAAATATATTTAACATTGATTGTATATTTGATCGGAGGGAGTACAAATATCACAAGTGCAGCTGCAGTGCCTCCTTTACTTCCTACCGGCTGTGCTGGAACTTGAATACTTGATTGGCCAACCGGCTTGCCTTTATATATACTGATATACATTGCCTTCGCAAGCTTCTGCTGTGGAAACTGGCAACACACTCTTGCCATAGTCTGATCCATCAATACATGGTCTAAAAAAAGAGAGATGAAGTTGTGTGCAAGTAAAAAAAATACAGTGCAATGCTATGGTTGGCAAAGAAAAGATGGAGACTTTTGGCTTCCTGAGAGTGGAAGGCATTGGGAGATTTTCATCAATGAGGTGTATTATCCTTCTTACTGCATAGGATCATTGTCAAAATTTGGTTTCAGCAATAAGAAATTAAAGGTAACAGTCAAGTGCCAAACACGATGGGTTAGTAAACAAAGGGATTTAGACAGATTCAGGCCTTCTATAAAGAAGTAATACCCTACTCCTATTTCGGGGATTTGATCCGCCGAGTGGTTTATTGATCTCGTGATCAGATTGTGTATGAAGAAAAGCTTAGCTATTCGCTATTGTCTCATATCCCTCAAGGGACGTCCTACCCTCCTTATATAGGTTTAGAGGGTAGGCTCACAAGTCGAAGACCTAAATACATACTGTATAGGACTCCATATTATTCCCGACTCAAGACTATAGACCGTTCCTTATTATACAAGGTAACGTAATACTTAAGTTCTAAGCCGATTACATAATCATGAATCATAACCTATCTCCTATAGTCAGTCGGATAAGACAGCTATGAGGGTATACGGTACTCATAATCTCCACAGTAGCCCCTGAGACCTTCACAGTCGAACCAGAATAACACATAGCCGAGTACCTCCTTAGCCGAGTGCTTCTATCGCCGAGTGCGTCCATCATCTCTGCCCAAGTCTCCCGAGTGCTTTATCATCCAATAAGAAGGCTCTGAAGGGCTGAAAATATCTCAAGAATTACCAACAATATATATTTAGGTGCACCTAATTAGGTGTCACACCCCGAAGTTTGCTTTCCAGGTAAAATTCGTGAAATAAATAGCGTAAAATAAATTTCCTTTTTAACCTAGAGCAAATTTCTAATTTAAAAATATATTAAATCAAGTGGAAATGGCATGGTGGGATTTTTTTTGAGTTCCCCATGTTAAAATACATTAACAGAATTTTTAGTGGAATTTTCAGAGCCTTAGAAATAATTTTAATCAATTAAAAACCTCAAGCGCAATAAATAAATCCCTGGGAAAATTCTTTTCCCTTTTTCTTTTTCTTTTTCCTCTTTTGGGTCGTCGGCCCATTTTTCCTTCTCTCTCTCGGGCCAGCCCAAGCCGCCGCGCCCCTTCTCCTTCCCGGGTCGGCCCAAGGCCGCCCGCAACCGCCCGTCGCCCCCTCCTCTCCCTCTCGAGCCGGCCCAAGGCCGCCCGAGGTCTGCGCCACCTCCCCTCGGTCCAGGCCACCGATAGGTCGGCCCCACCTGTCGGGGTCGTCTCCCTCCTCTCGCCGGCGGGCGGAGCAACCTCCGTCCACGCCGCGCATCGTCCGCGCCCCATTCCGCTCGCAACCGCCACGCGAGTGGGGTGGGATCCTCTTTTCCCGGCCTCTCTCTCTCTCCCACTCCGCCGCCGAGTCCACGCCTCCCGGCCACGTTTCGCCTTCCCCGACGCTTTAAAATGGACCCCCGGACGCTGCTCCTCCGTTTCCCCCTTTCGCCTCTCACTCTTGTGCCCGGGATCGCCGTTGCGCCGCCTTGCTCCCCCGCCGCTAGCCGCCGCGCCGAGCTCCGCCTCCGCCTCCTCCGCACCAGCCGCCCCTCCCTTTTTCTCCGTCTCCGGTGGAGCTCGGTGAGCCTCCCTCTCCCTTCCCTCTCCCCCTCCGGCCGCTGGCTCCGGCTGCCGTCGCCGCCGTGCGCCATGGGTGGCCGGCTGAGCTCGGGCCGTGCCGCCCTAGCCGCCAGCCGCTCGCGCGTGTGGGCCGTTGGATTGGCCACTCGGGCCGATCCCGGCCGTCCCTCTCCCGTCCCGTGTGGCCACCGCGTGGCCGCCGCGTCGGTGCCACGCGTGCGCCACGTGGTGCGCCGCGGTGCCGTGGACCCGTGGACTCGGTCCACTGTGGACCGGCCGCCGCGCGCACGCTGATGTCAGCCCTAGGGTTTATTGCGCAATAATTCAATTAAGGTTTTTTCTGTTATAGTAAAAACATAGATAACTTCAAAAATTCATAACTAATTCATCCAAGCTCTGTTTAAGTCTATTCAAATTTCATTAAATTCATAAAAATGCAGAGAATCCATTAAAAATACTTTTGTGCTTTGTTTCAGTAGACTTATAGCATGTATTGTTGTTTGCTTTGTTTGTCGCGTAGATTCCGGCATTTCCGACACGCCCGTTTATTTCGAGATCGTCGCAGAAGTAGCTTCAACTCAAGAGCAAGGCAAGTCATGCTTCGCATTGATCATATTGTGCCTAAATTTATAAATACCTTATTTTTTCTGTAAATGCTGCATTATTTCGTAATGTCATTTTATGTGGGTTCTTACCTATCGTACTCAGCCAATTATATTGATTATCTTGTACCTTTGATAGCTTGGGTAATTAATTCTTTATTCGCTGATTTTAGGAGTGCTTAGCCATGCTTAGCTAACTTAGCTCACTAAAGGGGCTCACCTTAAATAATTAATTAATGTAGTCCCTATGGTGACACTTTGGTTTAGGAGCCACCATGATAATAATATTTAATTAAAATATGCTAATGGTGGGCTGTGGGTGCATGGTTTTGATGGAAGCACCCATGGCAATTAAGGACCGGTTCGTGGGAAACCCTGGAAGAAATACCGTGCGTACGACAAGCCAGTGTGGGCAACGGCTGGGCTTATAGTGTAGCTGGTCTCTAGCTGACGTACCCAGGCTAGGGTGGGCGTGATGGAGTTGGGTTGGCGGGGGTTTACCCGTTGATCGGCTGCTGGATTCACCGAGGCACGAGAGGGCTGCCCGCTGCTGGTTTAGGGAGCGGGGGCGAAACCTGAGGTGTGGTACGATTGGTTAGGGAAGGTTATGCGCAGGGTCCTGTCACAGTCCCTTTCCGGGGTACCGTGGTGGTATACCGGCACGCGAAAACATGTCGTGGGGCTATGTCTTGTGGGTACAGATGTACACCTCTGATCAGAGTAGAACTATTCGAATAGCCGTGCCCGCAGTTATGGGCGATCAACCAGATTCACCGTGATTAGTCCCACTTTCTTAATAATTGGATTTACTGGAACTGGTTTAGTTCAGGTGGATGGTTTGGACCTGTCGCAACGTGATGTAGCGTTGGACAGTGATGGTTTAATATTGTTTAATCAATTCAATGTTTTACTACTGCTTTCAACTGTTGTTTTTAAATGTTTACTTTATGCAAATAAACCCCTGCCTTTCTTTGGAATACCCTGCATCATACCTCCCTTTTCCGGTATGACTTGTTGAGTACAGTGGGTAGTACTCAGCCTTGCTTAATTTTTCCCCACACCAGATGAGGAATATGCGTCCGATGGAGGCTTCTCAGAGGAGTAGGCTTCGTCCACCGTCGAGGATGCTTGTGGAATGGTGCCAGCCCGTTGCAAGAGTCCTGCTCTTAGTTTAGTTTGTTTTCGTCTTTCCGCTGCATTTTTGTAAGACTGTTACTCTGTTTGTAAGACGTGGAACTGTATGTCAATTTTGTCATCTGTGTACCCTGGCTGGTCCTGGACAGGGATTTTAATGCACATTCAGTCTCAGAAATTCTGGTAGTGAATTTCCGGGTGTGACATTAGGTGTAGCCCTCGACTATGTGTTTAGTTAAACAAACTAAGCATATAGTCAAGAACTATAATAATTATACTCATCCGAGTGATATAAATAAATGCCTAGTCTAAGCCAAAAGCAATCATAAAAAATCATATAACACATAACCTTATAATCAAGGCGTAGTGTATAATGACCCCGAGTACTTGTAACACCCCGGCCCAAGGCATAATAGGATTGATAGGATACTCATGCTAACAAGTTGCAACTTTTTTCCGGAAGCCCATCTCCAAAGAACTCTAAAGTTAAGCGTGCTTGGCCTGAAGAAATCTAGGGATGGGTGACCGACCGGGAAGTCCTTTCCGGGTGCGCACGAGTGAGCACAAAGTGCGCCTAGAAATCTAGGGATGGGTGACCGACCGGGAAGTCCTTTCCGGGTGCGCACGAGTGAGGACAAAGTGCGCAGAAAAGACTGGTGCTGGTTTGTGAGGGCAGTCTAAATCGGTGTCGGTTGAAAAACCCCCATGGGTGTCGGATTTGGTAGGACGTTACATTACACTACTACAGAAACCGCAATCGGTGTCGTTTGGGAAAACCCCAGTGTCGGTTGGGAAACCCCTATGGGTGTCGGATTTGGCGAGATGTTACATTACACTACTACAGAAACCGCAATCGGTGTCGGTTGGGAAAACCCCAGTGTCGGTTGGGAAACCCCAATGGGTGTCGGATTTGGTGGGACGTTACACTACACTACTACAGAAACCGCAATCGGTGTCGGTTGGGAAACCCCCATGGGTGTCGGATTTCTTAACCGGCACCCAACAGGCGGCACTTTTGAGGAACCAACACCTTTAAGGTTCCAGGATAAAAAAAATAGCGGCCGATGCATCGAGCAGCTCCTCATTACACCACCATCGATCCAAAATCCCCAAATTACATAGCACAAATCGATCCAAAATCCCGAAATCACATAGCACAAATCGATCAAAAAAATCCCCAAATCATATGCCCAAACCGCCCGCTGCAGGAGCCGCCGCCGACACCACCCCGCCCGCCACCAACATCACCGCAGCCGGTTCCACCGCGGGAGCCACCACAGACGTCGCCTCGCCAGCCGCCAACGCCTGATCCGCCGCAGAAGTCACCTTTGACGCCGAATCCATCGCGAGAGCGGCTGCCGACTCCGAATCTGCCACCGACGCTGCCCCACCCACGGGAGAAACCGCTAATGCTGGATCTGTCGTGGGAGCCGAGGCCAACGCCGCCCCGCTCGCGGGACAAGCCACCGATGACAACACCGACGCTGGATGCGGCTCCACCCACCGTCACCGTCGTCTTAGCCAAGAGGGGAGGAGAGGGATACACGGATAGGGGAGGAGGAGGGGAGGAGAGAAGGAGAGGCGAGAGGGGGGTGAGTGGATAAGCCCCCCTCTCGGCCCTCTTTGCGCTAAAAAAGAGAGACCCATGCTCTCGGCTCAGCTCGGCTCGGTTTTTACGAGTGTCGGTTTTTTAAAAACTAGCACCTATAATATATTATAGATGTCAGTTTTTTAATTAACTAATACCTATGATAAATTAAAGATGTCGGTTTTTTTTAAAAAGGCACCTATAGTATTGGGTTGGTTTTTTTTATAGAATCGACACCTATAATCGCTTAATGTGCTGATTTTTTGTGTTTTTAGTCTATGGAGGTGGAAAAAACAATATAGGTACTGGTTGCAGCTGTTCCGGTATCTATAGTGCCAACCTCTACGTGTCTTTGTGTAGTAGTGTTAATCTTCACAATCAGGAGGCAGAAGGCGTCAGGAATCAGAGCATGTTGCCTCCATAACTCGATATCGTTTCTACAAGATGAATGAACTAGTTGCCAGAGCATAACATTCATATCAAGTACATTGTGTCCTTTACTTCCTACCAGCTCTTGCTTAAACTCTTCCATTCCTCTTCTCTGAACTCTAGCATGCACCCGGCCTAACTGCAGCATCCCCTATATATACATGGCCTTCGCTTGCTCATCCTTTGGTAATTGTACACCACATACCCTTAGGTCTTACCTTAGTTTGATTCATCACTATCTAGTCTGCAGAATGAGAGATAAACAAGTTGTGCACAAATTGAACAATGCAATGCTCGAGTAGTACAGTAGGAAAAAATTATGGAGAGTTTTGGCTTTGGGAGTGGAAGGCATTGGGAGAATTCCTCGCAGAAAGATAAATAAACCTTTTTACTCCAATGACAGGCTTAGTGTCAACGAGTTGTATCAAATTTGATGGGATGTTCAAGATTGTTATCAAGGCACTTTTTAGCTAGCAGAGATTATCCATATCTGAGATCCTATGGAATCGTTTTGTAAGAAGAGACATCTTCTCATGGGATAGTACAATTCCATAGCACCGTAAAACAAAAGTAGAAACAATCTATGGTTCTCTTTTTTGTGAGTGTTGAATTCCCCAATGAATAGAAAGTATCTAAACATAGTTTGTAAAATATTCCGAGCAAACAAGGTATATTGGTTTCTTTAGAAATTCTATGCAACAACACTGCTAGTTTTTATGCATCCATGTAATTGTAAACTACTCCAACTGAAGATCTAGCACAGTAACAACATCACCTTTTGCAGGAACAACTACATGCAAGCCGATCACAAAAGCTCGGCAGGTTTTCCTTCCTCCGTCGTTCTTCATCAGCCCCCTGCGTGTGGGTTGCAGTCTCACGAGGCGTGCGTGTGCAGCGGTTGATCGATTTCTGTCGGCCATGGCAGATCAAGACATGCGAACACATGCACGGGGCACTCGGTAGAAGCTAGCCGATGATATGGGAATGGCGTGCTGGAACTTGCCGAGAAGTGAACGCATTGCCTTAACCACACTAGGGTAGGAGTCACGTTTGCAGCGGAGGGGCCTTCAACGCATGTGCTTCCGCGGTAGTTCATTGGTTCTTTGTCTTCTTGCTCTCTCGGATGGTGAAATTGAAACATGGAATGTCAATGGACTGCACACACACACACACACACACACACACACGGGATAAAAATCAGGGGTTAAGTGTAAGAGAAGATAATCTCAGCTTTGCTAATTCTACATTTGCTGTTTCTGAAACTTTTTCCATCACTTCCTACCAACTCTGCTTATTACACTCTTCTTCCATCTCTGACAACTAACATGCAGCCAGCAGGCCAGTCGTCTTCTCTATATATACACTGCCTCGCTGGTTCTCCGGCCACTGAATCTGATCCATCAATACCTTGTCACGTTGTACTACACTGATAGAACAACAATGCAACTGGGTGAGAAATGGCGGAGTTTTACACTGGCCTCCTTAGGAGCGGAAGGCATCTGGAGAATCTGTGAAAAAAGTTCTTGATCAATTTGTCTCTACCTAAATATTGGGTGTCACTGTCACCAAACAGCGTATGGAACTGCATTTCATCATGTTGAGAATTTTAAACTTTCATATGGTTTAAAAACTCATTGGAGAGCTTCTATCCAGCACCTTTTGGATGAAAGTATTTTGGTTTTTTGATGGAGTACACCATCGTCTTCAAGGGCAATATTCGTAATTTCAAGCACACTGACATCATGCAAAAAGAAAAAAGAATCTTATTTTTCATGAGTGATAATAGTAAGTAGATCTTAAAAACGGAGCGATCGAATCACCAAGATTTTAGTTTTTCCAGTGTTCATGTCTGAATATTTTGTACCAAACCTTTTTTGCCAATGAACTACTTGACTGAAGAGGTAATTACATAATTTCCTTTTTTTGTGCAGGACCAACTAAATCCCTTACAAATGGGTGGGATGGTTGATGGAGTTTAGGAGTTCAGTTACCGACCGTTCATGTTGGTACTAGAGGTTTTCGGTTTCTTAGGTCATGTTATGCAGGACCTCTGCGCCAATCGTCTCTCTAGATGAGGTAGAAAAAGCTTTGTGGCACTAGCCGGAGACCAGAGCGACATAGCTTGATGCTGGACGAGTCAATCCCATGATACAGTACACACTGACGATCAGGCTCAGTTCTTGAATCCAAGCTTGACGCTAGGACAAACGTTTTTGCTTCTATCAAGTTCATAACTAGAGCAGTTGATCAGGATTGGGGATTTGCTGGATTAGTCCAGAGTTTCTTGGGGTTATTGGAAGAAACTACAGTTGAGCAGGATGATCTCGCCGTTGCAAAACTTGTAGCAAGATGAGTAAAAATTTGTGTGGTTGATTGCACAGATAAAGCTAGGATTAACGAATGCTTTTAGTAGTAGAGTTCGTCTCAAATACGAAGAGAAGGATGTACAGTTCCTGGAAAAAAAAAGGATGTGCAGTTCTTTTGGCAGAGTATTCATATGCAGCTATTCAGGTGTCTGAGAAATTAAAATAGCATGAAAATGCCCAATTGGCCAGGCCCGAAGGAAAACGAGCCCAAAATAAAAAGAACAACGGTTAATGTAATTTCAACAATGCTAGCTCTTTTCTGAAACTTGTTCCATCAATTCGATCCTACCAACTCTGCTTGAACTCTTCTTCGATCTCTGACAACTAACATGCAGCCGATAGGCCAGCCATCTTCTCTATATATACATGGCCTCATTCATGACTGCTTCTCACCTCATCCTCTGAATCTGATCCATCAAATACCTTGTCTAATGCCTGATAACTGAGAAGTGAGAGAAGAAGACCTTGTCATGTACACTGATAGAACAACAAGCAATGCTGTGCTTGAGTGTAGCTGGGTGAGAAATGTCCGAGTACTGCATTGGCCTCCTACTAGGAGTGGAAGGCATCCGGATAATTTCTGAGGAAGGTGCTTGATCAATCGTTCTCTACTGAAATATCGGGTGCCACACCAAACCACACATAAACCTACTGTCATCAAAGATTCTGTTGGAATATGATCCGAATTATAACGTGAGTCTTGTGGGGACGCCTGGAGGGCCCACGGTTTGGGTTATGTTTATTAGCGGATTTGTTTCCGTGTTGGACTGCAGTCAGTCCGTCCTATAAATACATCTTGTAAGCCGCACGGGAGAGCTGACGACTCATTGTATTTCCTGCGTTTTCTAAACTCTCCTCATATAGTGAAGATCGCCGGTTGGCGCCCGTGGTTTTTTCCCGCAAGGGTTTTCCACGTAAAATCGTTGTCTCGTGTTCGATCTTGTTTGATTATTCCCTAACAAGTGGTATCAGAGCAAGACACAAGATTAAAAAAAATTAGGGTTTCAATCCTGTTTGTGCGCCGCCGCCAAGTTCCGTCGCGTGGTTGTCAGTGCAAAACTGGTCCACGCGATTTCCGTCCGCCGGCCAAGTTCGTTTCGAAGTCGGCGTATTGACCTGCATCTATAAAAGTTGCTAGTTTCTTGGTTGTCGTCGCTGAGTTTCAAAGTGTTGTGTTCGTCATCGTGGAGAAATTTTCCGCTGTGCTGCTGCCGATCTGTCGTCTTGGGCGGTGGTAATTAACGCCGCCGCTGCTGTCCTATCAAGAGGAGACCAATCCATCTGCTGCCGCTCTACAAGTTCAGCTTGCTGTGTTCACGCGGATCGAAGCCAAGGCTGTTTCCCGTTCGTGTGAGGTGAAAGTAAAATTGGTGATTTTTTTTTGCTACGTGCACACAGAAAGAGTACCAGAGGATTTCTTTTGCAACTATTTTTTGCTATTCGTACACATCAGGTGTACCAGGCTGCAGGTTCTGCTAGGGTTACACCTATATTTCTGCAGATTATTATTCTTCTGGTTATTGCTATTATTGATTCATCATGTCTTCAGTGAAATATGATATTCCTCAACTGGATCGTGATACGAGGTTCGCTCTATGGCAAGTCAAGATGCGAGCAATTCTTACGCAGGCTGATGTTGATGATGCTCTTGATAAATTCGGTAACAAAGATTCCAAATTTTGGACCGATGATGAGAAAAGGAAAGATCGTAAGGCCTTGACCCAAATTCAGCTTCATCTTTCAAATAATATTTTGCAAGATTGTCTGCAGGAGAAAACTGCAGCTGCTCTATGGCTCAAATTGGAGTCAATTTGCATGTCTAAAGATTTGACAAGCAAGATGCACATGAAGATGAAGTTATATTCGCACAAGTTGCAAGAGGGTGGTTCTGTTATTAATCATCTGACGGTCTTCAAGGAGATCGTTTCTGACCTACAGGCTATGGAGGTAGAATATGATGGTGAGGATTTGGGTCTAATTCTTTTGTGCTCTTTGCCTAGTTCTTTTTCAAACTTCAGAGATACATTATTATATAGCCATGATACACTAACTCTTGATGAGGTTTGTGAGGCGTTGCATGCTAAGGAAAAGATGAAATTGATGGTGTCTTCTGAAGGTTCTGCTTCCAAAGGAGAAGCGTTGTCTGTTCGTGGGAGGACAGAAAATAAATCAAACAATGGCAATAGAGGCAAAAGTTCTAATCGTTACAAAGGCCGATCGAAGTCTCGAGGTAGAGATGAAAAATTCTGCAAGTATTGCAAGAAGAATAATCATTTTATTGAGGATTGTTTGAAATTGAAGAATAAAGAGAAGAGAACTGGCACATATAGAGAGAAAGGTAAACCCAATGATGAAGGTAATGCTTCTGTTGCCTCTAAGGCAGATTATTCCGATGGTGATTCGCTTGTTGCTTTTGCTGGATGTGCTAATAGTGATGATGAATGGATTCTTGATTCCGCTGCTTCATTTCATATATGCTCTAAAAGAGATTGGTTTGTCACCTATGATTCTCTCCAAGGTGGAGGTTCTGTTAGATTGGGTGATAATAGTCCACTTAAAATTGTTGGTAAAGGATCTATTCAGATTAAGATGCATGATGGCATTGTCAGAACATTGGCTGACGTGAGGCATATTCCTAGCATGAGCAAGAATCTTATTTCTCTCAGTACTCTTGATGCTAAAGGGTACAAGTACTCCGGTGCAAATGGAGTTTTAAAGGTGTCTAAAGGTTCTCTTATTGTGATGAAAGGTGAATTGAAATCTCCCAATTTGTACCGTCTTCGTGGTACTACAATTACAGGTGATGCCGCTGTAATTTCCAATTCATCCTCTAATTCTGATTCGTCATCTAATTCTGATGCTACTAATCTTTGGCATATGCGTCTTGGACATATGAGTGAGAAGGGCTTGCATGAATTGTGCAAGAGAGGTCTTCTTGATCAGCATAGCATCAGTAAGTTAAAGTTTTGTGAGCATTGTGTGTTTGGCAAACACAAGAGGGTGTCATTTAATATCTCTACTCATAAAAGTAAAGGTATTCTTGATTATGTGCATTCTGATTTATGGGGACCATCTCACAAGCATTCTTTTGGTGGTTCTCGTTATATGTTGACAATCATTGATGATTATTCTCGTAAGGTATGGCCTTATTTCTTGAAGCATAAATCAGAAGCATTTTCAGCATTTAAAGAGTGGAAGATTATGATTGAAAATCAAACTGAGAAGAAGGTTAAAAAGCTTCGCACTGATAATGGGATGGAATTCTGTTCTAATGAATTTAATGCATATTGCAAGTCTCAAGGCATTGTTAGACACTACACTATTCCTTATACGCCTCAACAGAATGGTGTAGCTGAGCGTATGAACAGAACTATCATCTCCAGGGCCTGTTGCATGTTGTCTAATGCTGGTTTGAATAGGCGCTTTTGGGCTGAAGCTGCTTCCACTGCTTGCTATCTTATTAATCGTTCACCCTCTATTCCTCTTGATAAGAAAACTCCAATTGAGGTATGGTCTGGTTCTCCAGCTGATTATTCACAATTGAGAGTTTTTGGTTGTACTGCTTATGCTCATGTTGATAATGGTAAATTGGAGCCTAGAGCTGTTAAATGCATTTTTATTGGTTATCAATCTGGTGTTAAAGGTTATAAATTGTGGAATCCCCAGACTCAGAAGGTTATGCTTAGCAGGAATGTTATCTTTAATGAGACTGTTATGTTTGTTGATAATCCTTCTGTTGATGCTCCTATTGAGAGAGAGAAAATAAGTGTGCAGGTGGAGCACTTAATTGATTCACCAGATATTGATAATGTTGCTGAGCAAGATGCACCTATTGCTGAAATTTCTCCAATTGTTGATGATTCTTCTGCTGTTGAGCATTCTTCTCCAGTTGTGCAGTCTCCACAACATTCTATTGCTGCTAATAGGCCTAGAAGGCAGCCAAAGCCTGTTAAAAGGTATATTGAAGAATGCAATGTTGCTTATGCTATGAGTGTTGCAGAAGAGATTGAAGGTAATTCAGAACCTTCTAATTATTCTGAGGCTATTACTTCTTTTGATCGCAACAATTGGATGACCGCTATGCAAGATGAGATGGAGTCACTTGAAAAGAATGGTACATGGGACTTAGTGAAGTTGCCCAAGAATAAAAAGCCTGTCCGTTGCAAATGGATTTATAAAAGAAAAGAGGGTCTTTCTCCTAGTGAGCCAGCAAGGTACAAAGCAAGGTTAGTTGCTAAAGGCTATAGCCAGATTCCAGGTATTGATTATAATGATGTCTTTTCCCCTGTTGTTAAGCATAGTTCTATTCGCACTTTGCTTAGTATTGTTGCCATGCATGATTATGAACTTGAGCAACTTGATGTTAAAACTGCATTCTTACATGGGGAGTTGGAAGAAGACATTTATATGAACCAACTTGAAGGTTTTGTTAATCCTGGAAAAGAAAACCTTGTTTGCAAATTAAAGAAATCGCTTTATGGTTTGAAGCAATCTCCTAGGCAATGGTACAAGAGATTTGACTCTTTTATGCTCTCTCGTGGCTTTAAGCGGTCTGATTATGATAGCTGTGTTTATTTGAAGATTGTTAATGGCTCAGCTATTTATTTGCTTCTTTATGTTGATGATATGTTGATTGCTGCTAAAGAAAAATCAGAGATAGCTAAATTGAAGGCACAATTGAGTAAAGAATTTGAGATGAAGGACTTAGGTGAAGCTAAGAAAATTCTTGGTATGGAAATTACTAGAGATAGAAAATCTGGTAAGTTATATCTCAGTCAGCGAGGTTATATTGAAAAGGTTCTTCGTCGTTTCAATATGCATAATGCAAAACCAGTGAGCACTCCATTAGCTACACATTTTAGATTATCATCAGATTTATGTCCACAGTCAGATCATGAAATTGAGTACATGTCTAGAGTTCCATATTCCAGTGCAGTTGGTTCTCTTATGTATGCCATGGTTTGTTCTCGTCCTGATTTATCTCATGCATTGAGTGTTGTCAGTAGATTCATGGCTAATCCTGGTAAGGAGCATTGGAGGGCTGTTTAATGGATTTTCAGATATTTGCGAGGTACTTCTAATGCCTGTTTGCAGTTTGGGAAATCTAGAGATGGACTTGTTGGTTATGTTGATTCTGATTTTGCTGGTGATTTGGATAAAAGGAGGTCTCTCACAGGTTATGTTTTTACCATTGGTGGTTGTGCTGTTAGTTGGAAAGCATGTTTGCAGTCCACTGTTGACTCATTGTATTTCCTGCGTTTTCTAAACTCTCCTCATATAGTGAAGATCGCCGGTTGGCGCCCGTGGTTTTTTCCCGCAAGGGTTTTCCACGTAAAATCGTTGTCTCGTGTTCGATCTTGTTTGATTATTCCCTAACAGATTCTAGCTTTCTCAGACGATGAGAAGCACCAAGATTAATTATGGTATATCCTCTATTTTCTTTGTGATAGTTTTACTAACTGGGTTCCTTTTTTTTTTGAAAAAGAATTTTACTAACTGGGTATGCCTGTAAACTACTTGATTGGAGATATAATATCACTATTTGTGTCTCTTTTTGCAGGAGCTACTAAATCCCTCAAGAACAATGGCTTATGGAGCTTGGCTAGCAAGGCTAGGGGTACTTGGTTTGCTGGATCTTGTCATGTTCGACAGTCTCGTCCAGCGAGTGATCTCTTGATGAAAGGGACGGGAGGACGAGGTTTCTTGCATCGCCAAACTGCAAAATCGACGAAGCTCGACAGTAAACGAGTCCAACGAGCAGTTATTTCTCCTCATTGTCTGAAGAAACTACAGTTGAGCTGGATGATTGTTGCAGTGAAATTAGCTAGTGCAGTGGCACACATTTGCTGTTGACTACACAGGTAGTAAAGCATTAATTAGCTAATGATATTAAGGCTGAGTTCTTCAACTTATCTTCCCAACACACCATTTTTTTTTGCAAACTACTAAACGGTGTGTTTTTTTGCAAAAAGTTTCTATACAAAAGTTGCTTAAAAAATCAAATTAATCCATTTTTGAAAAAAAATTAGCTAATACTTAATTAATTACATGCTAATGGATCGTTCCGTTTTCCGTACGCACTCAGTGTGTTGGGAACACACTGAAACGAACAAAGCCTAATAGTAGAGTTCATATCAAATAGTAAGAAGATATTCAAGAGATGGTTGTATAGTTCCTCGCAAAATAAAGAGAAGGATGTAAGCTGTATATAAGTAAATGACAGTATGGATTGTGCAGAATACAGCCCTGCAGGTCTTGGAGAAATTAAACTGGCCCCTCCAGGGCCTGAAAATTCCAAGCCCAATTGGCTAGGCCCAAAGAGCAAACGAGTCCAAGAGCGGCCCAAAGAGGAAAAAGAAGAAAGATTATATATACAAGTACAGGACAACGCTATCTCTAATTTTCTGAAACACAGATATTATATTTCCTTAGACTAGTAGCATCATATATATTCGTTCGTTATCTTTGCAACTTATTACATTAAATATGTTATAAGTATAAAATATATAAGGTAAAGTAATTGATGAATTATTTCTAAATTTATAAAACCTATATACATAATTATATGACCTCAACTCGCCACCTTCATACACTCTCATATATACCAACTGACCAACTACAAAACCTTACAAATAAGATACACAGTCCTACATTTTGCGCCCAAGGGAAATCCAAATTAAATAAGGCTGAACAATCTACCATCATCTCGAACTCTCTTTCCTGTGGGCAAAACAAGATTAAGATTTAAGAGAGCACTCCATCGAACGCCAAGGATCGATCGATCTGAAACTTAAGACACATACATACACGCATGCATGCATATTTGCGTAATCAAACTTGCATGCATGATCAGTCACTTGAAATCAAGATAGATAGATATATATATATATATATATATATATATATATATATATATATATATATATATATATATATACACCATGGTATCAATATAATTGTACATGAAACAAACTAGGTAGGCGGTCAATATTTTTTTTTCAGAGAAGTTGCTTACCAAGTGACAAGTGATGACTGCATGCGGATGTGTAATCAACCAGAAAACTAGGTTAGTACGCACTACACAGGTTTGCTCACTTACTGCAAATCATGACAGCGTCATAAAATGCATGAAATATGTATTAAGCATAACTACTCAAACTAATAAGAAACCATAACCAAGCGCATAACTGAAAGAGACTAATTGTAAGAACTAAAAAGAACTACTAAAACTGCAGTAAACTACTGTATGATGCATGTTTATGAGGTTTAATTAAGCGTGTAATCTAGTGAACACACACAATGAGTCAATGAGTGAGAGAGAGAGAGAGAGAGGGTCATGCTTGGCTCCTCGCACGCCATCCGCGGTAGAGCCAAACGTACGAACACACGAACACAATGCCTGAATCTCGCCGGGAGAAGGCAGTGTTTCAACTGAGTTTGGCAGCTACGCGAGTGGCATACAGGGAGCCAGGCATATCCCCTTTGTTTTTCACTTCTCTTTCCTTCGCAGCTTCCAAACCTTCTGCATCCATGCCAATATGCCATGCATTCCCTTCCTTCAACACTGCAGTGCTCATCTCACACTCTCACACACACACACACACACCCCAATGCATAGACTGAAAGCCCAGAACACTTGGAGAAGAGAAGACAACAACAACTCCTATGTACGACTCACACACTCATCAATAGTACAACTACTACACCAAAGCCAAAGAGCTCAGCTGGCATGACATTGTGATGGAGATGGCAGCTGGAGAAAGAAGAAGAGACAGTACACAACTACACACACAGAGAGTAGTACAAGATGAACAATGGCGTACGTACTACATGTCTGTTTGGTGAGAGGAGAGCTTGGAGAGGTGGAGGATGGGGAAGAGGACTTTGTCACTTGTATACCCGGCTTCTTGTTGCTCGCCCCTATAAATAGCTGCAGCTGCAGCTACAAGCAAAGCAAAGCAAAGCATAGAGACTAGAGAGAGCTCTGCCTCAAAGTGCCCTAATCCCTATTCCCTCCCGTCCCATCCAATCTCACAGGCACACATGCGCGCACATTGCACGCTCCTCCAAGCTACTAGCAGCAACTGCTGCTGCTATGTTAGCTAGTACTCCAGTAGTAGTAGTAGCAGCTCATCGTCAAGCTAGCGCCACACAGAAGCTCGGCTTCCCGATCCATCCATATATACATGCACAAGCCGCATGGCTACAAGGATTGGAATAAAGCGACGCCAAGCATGAGGTGAAAACCCTAGACAGTGAGCCCTAGCTGGCACTGTGTCAGGAGGAGGCCAAGAGAGTGAGAGACCTTCTCATTCTCCTTCTCTCTCTCTCTCTCTCTCGTCAAATACTAGTATCTTTGTGCTTGTGTGTTGATCATCAATGGCACGGAAAATGCATATAAAAATGTTGCGTGGACCTGTACGCATGTATATATGCTCTTTTGTATGTATGTCAAGAGAAGCTATAGTATGTAAGCTTTTTGTGCGTGATGTGCTGCAACTGCGAGCCTTGTTGGCTCCTACTACAAATCGCGATTGCGTGCAACACATCTGACACATCGGTGTACTGTGTGGCTTGGTGGCTGCTGGTTTTTGCTTTGCGAAGGAGATGGCTTTCTTTGTGAGACGGACGGGAGGGTTTGTCCGGCAGCGCTTGGCCGGGAGCCGGATTCCCCTGTATTCCCCTGCGATGGACCAAGGGTGGGTGTGGGTCACCCACTGTCTCCCTCTCTCTCTCGCAGCTGCATGCATGCACCTATATGGCTTGGCTTTTTAACCACGGCGCTGCGTGACCCCCGTGACCATGGCTGCCACGGCGCGTGCTTTTTTTTTTTACCTTGGAATTGGTTGCATGGATAAAGTTTGATACGGCTGCCAATTGGGCAAAACAAACGAGATTTTGTTTTCCTACTCCTAGTGCTGCATGCAGCTAGCGGCAGGGCTCATTCATTCGGGATTCAAATTTAGAGAAAGTACTGTAAGTCTTTACAGGTTGTCTCTAAATTCTTCATATAAAATTAGGTGACGAGGTAAAGAAGAAAAGTTAAAAAAAAATAAGTCACCCCTTATACAAAGGACAACCTCCACATGATTTCCAAGAAAAGTACAAGATGATGTGAGATTAAGTTAATATTGAGGTTTATGTATTTGACGGAGTGTGAACTCCTCAACGGGGGACAGCGAGGACCCTCTTTAGTGAGTTTGGCCGGGAACGCAGGGTGAGATTCGCGCTCTGATGAGAGAGAGAGAGATGCAGAGGGGGCTAGGCCCCTCGAAAAAGACGAGACAAAGGAGTTTATACAGGTTCGGACCGCTCAGAAACGTAATACCCTACTCCTGTGTGTGGTGGATATGCAATTGGAATGTGAGGGAATACAAGTGCTCATTCTCTCTTTCCCTCTCCCCCTCTCTTCTCAGGCCTAGGTCTCCTTTTATATCTCAAGGAGCTACCACATGAGCCAGTAGGCTACCAAAGAGAGAAGGAAAACATTCTTTTTCATTTAATGGTTGTCTTGTTGCTTGACTCGGAAGGCACACACACAGTCGTCGCCGCATGGCCCTCGTTCGATCAGCCAGCTGACACGGGGGACGCCCGCGTCGTTTCCCATTAAATGGGTAAAGACTTCTATGTTCCGTTCATATCGGAAAACAGGAACCATCTGATCAGAGCCGGTATACCGAATCCGGTTGGGACAAGAGGCAAAAAAGCTCTTATCATTCTAATGGGACAGGGCAGGGTGTGCCGCGCGCCGCCTAACGTGCAGATAGTGCGCAGGCGCACCGCTGTCATCCCATCCGTCATCTGACCGGTCGTGGACCGGTCAGCCGCTGTGACCGGTCACAGACCAATCACGCACGCCACACGCCGCATTTAATGCGGCGTGCCGCGCTCGCCCGAGCCACCATTAATGCAGTTAGGTAAGCGCTGGAGACGCTCACCTAACCCCGCACACGCGGCGCAAGCGCGCAGGGGGTCGGGGTGGCCCGACCCTTGGGGTAGCGGAGTAAGGGGAGAAAAGAGACTGGAGAGGGCAGCCGCCACCTCACCCTCGGGCCCGACCCCTCCTCGGGGGAGCGCCACGTGGATGCAGGGGGCCGCCCATACCTTTAGCCTTGATACCCCCGAGCTCGTATCACCGACGTATTAGATGTGATATGTTGTACTTATTACATTTTAATTAATGAATAGATGACATGATTTAAATTAGAGGTGGTATTTACCTCTACTATAAAACCTTGCTCTTATATATGTGGTAGGCACTGTTAGTACGCTAGTACTCTACTTCATACGTGTAAGGCCCACTACTACAGAGAACATTTTTCTGTACAGGGGGGCTTTATCTTCGCATGCGGCCGACCTGTGGGCGCGCCTGCAAAAATCGCCCCCCTGAGGGCAGGTTAATCAGCCGCATGCGAAGATTCATTATCGCATGCGGCTGCTTAAGACGACCGCATGCGATAATAGGCCTATTATCGCATGCGGTCGTCTTAAGCAGCCGCATGCGATAATGAATCTTCGCATGCGGCTGTCTTAAGGGACCGCATGCGATGATGGGCCCATATATCTTGCAGCCAGCCCAAACTTCACCATTTCAAACCGAGCTCTTCTCTCTCCTATGCATGCAACAAATAGGGGGGGAGGTTTTCAACTCGAAATCTTTGCTTAAAGTTTATATGAAAGGTGAAGAACTCTCTCTCCTCCTTCATTTGGCTCCATTTTTATTAAATTTCGTTGGTGGAAATTATAGCTTTTTTAAAATTTTGATAAGGTTTGTTTTAGCTAGTTTTTGCAAAATCTAGCTTCAAAATATATGTTTTGATGTGTAAATTTTGGATGTAAACACTTATACATACTAGTTACTTGTATTGTTGTATTTTTCTGTTGGATATATATATGTATTTACACGTCTTTATAAAATACCTGCGGTCTATTATTTGTGTCTGTAATTTTATTGTCTTTATATATAGATGGATCGGTCGTCATGGATGTATGAGATGCGGAGAACTCAGCCAATATTTATGAAGGAAGCATCTAAATTTATTGATCAGGCTAAGGCGCATGCTTTGAGGGAGAACATGGCAAAAATTTTTTGTCCGTGTCGTCATTGCAAGAATCAGAAATTGCTGGTAGATCATGGCGAAATTTTGGGACACATAATGCAACATGGATTCACCGCCAATTATAAGGTTTGGACTTATCACGGGGAAATCGCCGATCCCCAAGATGACGATGAAGAGTTAACTGCGGAGATGAATGAGGCAGAGAATTTTGTAATCGAAGACATGTCCCGTGAAAGGTTAAATGTAGACGTGTCCACAGATAGTGATGATTTTGAGGGCGGTTTTGATATAGAAGATATGCTACGCCATGTCGAACCTGAGGTTCTAGCGGGTAGATCACGACGGTTAGAGAATTGGCAGGCACTGGAGAAGGCATCGAAGGATCTGCTTTACGATGAAACGAACGGATGTGATAAGGATTTCACGGTACTGCGTTCAGTGCTTGAACTTCTGAGATTGAAGGCTAAACATGGATGGTCGGACACAAGTTTTAATGATCTGATGAGCTTGTNTTGATGAAGCGCGGGCGTGCCAGTCAGTTTGATCCTGCCACTGACAAAATATGCAAAACAACATAACAGAAAATCTATCGGCCGATAGGCCGATAGGGCAAAAACGTATCGGCCGATAGGCCGATAGCCAAAACAACCGATCGGCCGATGAGCCGATGGCACAATTCCAGCCGATGTACTGAACAAATATCTATATAGAGACGATCGGCTGACGATAACATGATGATGTAGCAATATGATATAGCATAATCCAAAAATATAAATAAATATTGATCTGAAGGTTAAAGCACACATCGGCCAGAAGTCCGATGGCATAAACTCTCAATAAGCTGATAAACAATATATACTCTGTTGTCATCGGCCAGATCCAATCTATATATAAAACTCTTGGGCCGATGCAACGTCCAGATAACTCACCGGCTGAAACCCCGATGAAACCCTTATTGGCAGTCAAGAAGCAGGCTAGAGATTACGGTTCTAATCACGACTTAGTAGGTCAAACCGAACTGATGCAGCACTAAGTATGAAAAGAAACACAAGATCTAGACAATCAAGCCCTTGACTGATTTTCGGGGTGGTGGATACCTTAGCCAATCTAATCTAGCAAAGCATTTAGTCGATACCGGCATAAACCCTAAAGCGAATCTCGGCCGATAAGACTAAATCGAGAAGCCAAACCAGATTGACTAAGATATATGATAGTAGGTGCTTACGTTGTTGAGATCAGAACGACGAAGCCCTAGCCCCGACAACGCAGGCAGCCATAACGAGACTTACCCCTCGTGAGAAGGGCATGAACTCGCCGAAGAAGACGAAAAGTAAAGGTTGGCGATGCGCCGAAGTTGTATTGATCGTGTGATAAAATTTACATGAACTACGGGCTTACATATTTATACCCATAGGCTAACAAAAATCCTAACAGAATACGACTCAAACTTTCCTAAAGATAAGAAGGAAACTAACAAACTTATCCTAATTAAAAGATACAAGCCGCATCCTCCTCAAATTCGGTCTTCTCTAGATAAGATCTTCCCGAATCTAACAAGAATCCGACTGCTATTGGTGGTTGGTTCGAATAACCCCCATCGGCCGATGTAGAACTCTAGGCCGATATTAGCTTTGAGCCGATATAGATCCTGGGCCGATGAGGACTTCGGGGCTTACCAAATTCTGGTGTTAACACATGCCCCCCAGTTTTGGAGTATGAGAAGTCATGCTTCAAAATTACCCTTGCCTTGATCGCCCCAAAACTGATTCTTCTCTTCTTCTTGACATCGGCTCTCGTAAGCCGATACCTTCTGTATTAGATGAGCCAGGCTGTCAAACTCATGGAAAAAGAATCTATCTTTTATAGGCGCTGACAACCCTTGGAACGCAAGATCTGCTAGTTGTTCATCAGTTAGGCTCAAGCTATAACATCGGTTGCGGACATCACGAAATCTTTGAATATACTCCACAGCCGATTCCCCTTCTTGCTGTTTGACTAAAATCAAATCTGAAAACTCTAACTCAATGTCCCCAGCAAAGAAGTACTGATGAAATTGCTTCTCAAGATCAGCCCAACCTCTGATCGAGTTTGGCGGCAATGACGAAAACCATTTGAAGGCCGATCCAGTCAAAGACAACGGAAATAATCTAACTTTCAGAGCCTCTTCAGCCGACGCCTCCCCACATTGAGCTAAGAACCGGCTGATATGTTCTCTTGTAGATATATCATCTTGCCCTGAAAACTTGGAGAAGTCTGGAACTTTGTATCGGCCTGGAAAAGGAACTCTGTCGAACCAATCAGGATATGGCGGCCGATACACAGAAATCTGATCCTTAGGTTTAATCCCAAACTGCTCCTCCGTTACCTTTGCAATCATATCGGCCCAATCTTCTTTAGACTGATATCTTTGAATTTCTCCTGGCCGATATTGTTGTTGTAACCCACCATACTGATATGCTTGCCCCCCGAGCCAATATTGTTGTTGCCGATGTTGAAATTGTTCGTCAATTTGCCCCCCAGTCTGACCTCTTAATGCAATAACTCTGGGAACTATCTTCTCGATCAAACCATGTAATGTACTCACCAAAACTCCAGATCGAGCAAACACAGTGCGACGAACAATTTCATCAACCTGGCACGCCCGCGCTTCATCAATTTTAGGACCTGCACTGGAGCTAAGCAGATCTCCCAGGCCTTCGTGTGTCCGCACGCCGGATCCTCATCGGCGGTACGGATTTGGCGTCAACACCTCCCTAGTCCGATACAGTTACCGAGTCCGATACGAAGCATGGTCCGACTCCAACTCAACCCTTCTTCTCTGTTTCGGTTCCCCTTTTTCTTTCCAAGTCGATTACCAAAATCCGTCGTTAACAGTGACCCACTGGCAGCTGAATTTGCTTTTCTTGCAACAGTAGATCAAATATCTTATCGGCCTTGTTGATATCGAAGTCAAACTTGTCTTCTTTGTCACCCTTTTTTGCCCACTGGCATGTTGTCGGCTTCCTCATCCGGGCCCACTCGGCCAGGTCGACATCGACATCTTCCTTATCATCATCGTCGGAGGCATACTGATAGATCGTATTGATCTTCTTTGCAAACTTCTTTGTCTCCTGGAATCATTGCTCATGGGCCGATACCCGTTGTGCTAGCTGAGCTAGGCTTTGAAATTCCTGTGACAAGAACCTTTCTCGTATCGGCCCGAGTAATCCTTGAAACGCCAGATCGGCCAATTGAGAATCGATCAACTGAGGCTGTAACACCTGTTCCTTATGTCCCTAAACCTTTGGATATACTCTGGGACCGATTCATCAACTCGTTGCCTAATGGCGGTGAGATCGGACAGTTTCATCTCTTGTACATCATTGTAGAAATATCTATGAAACTGTTTCTCAAGATCTATCCATCCTCTGATGGAATTGTAGGGTAGCGATGAAAACCATGTAAATGCAGACCCTGATAAGGACAGAGGGAAAAACCTCACCCTCAACGCCTCGATAGCCGATGCCTCCCGCACTGTGCTAGGAATCGGCTCACATGCTCATATGTCGAGACGTTGTCCTGCCCCGAAAATTTGGAGAAGTCCGGGATCTTGTATCGACCTGGCAATAGCACTCTGTCAAATTCCTTGGGGTACGGGTGCCGATACACCGTAGAATTCTCCTTGGGCTTCAAGCCGAACTGATCTCACATCACTTCGGCTATCATATCAGCCTAGTATCCTGCGGGCCGATGCGGGAGGTCTTGCTGATATGATTGTGGCATGTTGTAAGCAGCCTGTGGTGGAGGATTGTTAAACACCGGGGCTTGTGGCTGTTCAGCTGATGGCTGATTGACAGGAACTTGCTGCATCGGCTCGATCACTGGTTGTTTCCCCTTGGTCCATTGTGCATATTGCTCTTCCATGGTATGCTGAAGGCTCCCTCCTGTCTGCCTCGTGGGGACCAACGGCAGTGTCGTTGTTGGCTGCACCGATGGGGGTGGCATCGGCGCTGTCTGCTGAGTCGTGCTCAGGTCGTTCCTCAAGATCCGATAGGCAGGGAACTTATTCTCCAGTAGATAAATTGGGCCTTGAGGCTTATACTGGTGGATCGACCCATCTAGGATCGATTTGACCGTATTGGTCAATGTGTTCACCAGGATCCCCGACTGGTTGACTAGTGCAGAATGAACTGCGGAGTCAATCCTATCTTGCAACGTCGGCGCCGCGGTATCCTCGGTCTTGACGGTGTGGTCGTGTGCCGCCGCCGATGTGCTTGCCTAGTCGTGTACAGAGCGTGCCAGTTGATTTGATCTGCAATCAACAAGAAACAAGTAAACCACGTCAGAAAACAATGGCCGATCGGCCAATAGACCGATGACACATTGCCATAGCCCAGCCGATAGGGCAAAACTATATCGGCTTACTCATGATAAAATAAGATTAAAGCATGAATCCAACCTTATCGGCCTTCATCAACATGTTAATGTCAATTAACGGCATCGGCCGATAAGGGATAATAAAAACTACTACACTAGCTAGTACTCTAGTGCAAATCTACATGAACCAATCAATCAATATAAACACGTCCATCACAGATAAACCCAAAAGATTAACCTATAACAGATGCATCTACATTCATCGATCTATTCATGCAGATGGCAGATACATATAAAAACCTAGTGATAATCACATGCATCAGGTAAGACTGGCTGAAAACCCAGTGCTATCCTTAATTACAACCGAAAACAGGCTTTGTGTTAGATCTCAAAACAGGACTAAGGTCGATGGCAACTCAAAGTGTGAATCGAGACTTAACACAAAGAAAATCAAGTCACCGATTGCTTTTGGGGATGGTAGATGCACTGAACAATCTAGCCAAGCATAATAATTAAACCGTCATCGGCAATGAACCCTAAAACGAGTAGATCGCTGACGACGCATAATTAAAACGCCTGTCAAGATTATCCAAGACATGATAAACGACGATCACATCATCGAGGCTTAACGTGTCTAAAGCGACACGTCAGCCCCGACGATGCAGATCGTCGGGAACGAGTTCTTACCTCTGCTCCAGGGAAGCAAGAACTCATCGAAATCAACCTCTTGCGAGGGTTGGCGATACGCCGAAATAGATTGAACTGATTTGTTGTATTGAGTTGTGTGTTTCTATGTACAGACTATCGGGATATTTATACCCGAGATTACAACAGGGTCCTTATAGGACACAATCTTATCTCTAACAAACAACAAGTCTTTACGGCAGACTTTTGCCACAGATTAGATCTAAACCTACTTGATTTACAAGATACAATTGCCTAAAACCGAACCTTATCTCTATTTGGCAACTTTCTTGAAGCTTATTTTGAGCCCAAACCAAGCCCATGCTGACTCTGTCAACTTCTAACCTCTATCGGCCGATAACCATACAAATCCGCATCGGCCGATACAGTCTTTCTGCCAGCACCTCATTGAGTCCGATACGCTAACTGTGTCCGATACGAGACTTGGTTTGACTCTAACTTAGCTCCCCTTCTCCGCTTCGGTTTCCTCTTTCTTCTTCGGGTTGATTACGAAAATCCGCCGTTAACAAGAACGAAGGATATTTTTAATACTTGATTTTACGCTTATCACCCGCAGCCAAAAATCGACCTTTTAATTTGACTTGATTTTGATGTTTTTCAATGTAATTTATTTTTTAGCATTAGCTTTCAAGTCATAAGAACACATATATAAATATTTTTTGGTGAAAACGTTACGGCTCATAATTAATTAATGAGCAAAAAAAAGAAAACGGTGTGCTTATATGTCATAGAAATATTTTCTTGTCAAATATTGTCACAGGTATAGTTTGCTTTTTAACACCACAGAAACTATGCCTCCACACTTATGGCATTGAAGTTTGACAAAGATCGTATTAAAAGAAAAGGTTTGACAAGATGATGGAGCGTTTCTCTTTCGGCCGTAAAACCAAGATAGCGAGAAACCGCGAGGAGCAGACGAGCAGTCTATACGCTTTGTGCTCTCTATCTTTTTTTTTTTGGCCTGGATCTTCTATGCCCTTTCAGGATCTCGTGCTCCACTTCTTCTTCTTCCTACTGAACTAACTGCCCACAGCCGGTTACTGCTCTGGTTGTACTCTCTCTCTCTCTCTCTCTCTCTCTCTCTCCCCTCCAATTCATCGTAGGTCTCTTTGGCTTTTGCTGTTGAACTATATGCAGCACATACATACATGCATACTAGCTAGTATGGTTGTGGGAAGCCACAATCTGCCATGCCTGCAAATTTGTGGTGCCCAAAGATCACAAAGGGATCAAAAAGATTCAGCACAATTGTCCAAAGAAGGATCCCGAGACCCTTACCAACGGAAAAGCTGCATTAATCTGCATACTAGTATGAAAGTTTAGGTCCATTCTTTTTCCCCTAGCTTTGCCGGTGTACAAACAGGGTGATGAACTGTTCAACCATCTTTCCTGTTCCAAGCTTAACTAAATTACGAGATGTATACATACTTTCAGAAAATATAAAATATGGAGCGCCCAACTATGTGTGCTTTTTTTTACAAAAAAAATATTTTCTTTGGTTCATAATATTTGTTTGTTTTGGAGTTGGGCACAAGAACTAATAAGGTAGATAAAATGGCTGTTTTGTTCAGTTAATCATTCCAAAAATACGCATGTATACATGGATAAACAACTTAGTTAATGAGGTAATTAATTAAGGAAGGGGTAAGAAGAAAAAAAAGAGACCAAAGCTGTCTAGAATTTGAAGGTCAACAAATATTTTGAGGACTGTAAAAGAGGCTAAAACTAAGTATTTTGAACCGAAGGGAAGGGAATAGAACAAAAAAAAACTGACATGCTTGTCTCATGCAAATTTCAGTAGGTTCCAAAATATATAAGGCTTTGTTCACTTTATTGCTCTTTTTGACCTTTCCAAATTTTAATGCAAAGCAATAAATTAAACATATCATTATCAACCCAACCATACCAAATGTTGTTACTTCCAAGAATAACTTTGAAAGATCGCTCCAACGTATTACGTACTCTATGTTTAATATGTACTATAAAATTCTATGAGTCTTCAAAGAAAACTATGATAGATCCTTTCTAGCCAAACATGGTTTGCCACTTTGCATCTTGAATGAAAACATATACTGTATATGTTTTGGCTCTCTGGAACTTAATTGTCTTAGAACATGCATGCATGTTTGAAAAGTTGCTTGACTTTCTTTCCAAACAACAAGGATACATGAGCTACAAATTACTAAAGAACAAGCTTTTGCTCAGTGTGTCGATGATGGATCGCCTCTCCATTTGTAAGGGACGGTTCTTTGTTTTGCCCAACGGGCACAACGGATCGATCCTGCAGCACGCTGCAGTTCAATCAACCGTACCTGTTGATTAATTGTACATGTACATAGGAGTATGTAGTCAACAAGGGAAAAACAGCTTGCTTCATCAGCACAACTTTGGACCTCGCTCGCTCACATGCAATAGTAGGTCGTAGCTGGGGCCTGGGGGTAAGTAGCTAGTGCAATGCGTGCGTATATACAGAGACAAGTTCAAAAGGCTTATTACATGTTGGACCGGATGCATTTCCATCTACAGCGTGTGAGTTCAAAAGGCTCAAGCAAAGAGAGAGACGTATGATCATGTTTGAAATCCCTCCATCAAGCATGTTGAAGCTAGGTTTCAGATTCCACAAAACATAATATACATAAATATATTCACTGCAGGTTCACAGTTCATAAACTCTTTGCAATTTTAGGGAAATTTCAAGTTTGCAAATAATTTTTGTGCGCTAACGGTTGAGACACACTTAAATAGGCTAGCTAGCTCCTAGAATTACACGAGGATGTGAGTTCAAGTCATAGACTCAGCATTGTCGTCAACCGATTTTATGAAAAATATACACGTGTTTACGAAAGTTGTTATGTTATGTTATGTTAGAACTATGTTAGACATTAATCTTTGGTTGGCTCCAATAACTTCCTAGCGTGTGCGTGCATGTGAATGTGATCATCTCGGATAGCATGTGAATGTGATGCTGGCCTGCTGGGTGTGCTGCAGTCTACCCTCTGCACTTCTGCAGCGAGCGAGCACCCAAAGCAAGAGCAAGAGCAAGAGCAAAGTAGACATGCTTTTCATCTGGTACACTAGCTAGCAAGCAGACATCCAGTACGTACGTAGCCAGCAAGGGAGAAAAGCTACCGTGGAGACCAGGCGAATGGACACTAGCAAACATCACAAATATGGTAGGGAGCAGCGCACCCAGCCGAAGGTTCCAGGGTGCCATACATACTTATTGAAGCGTTCGGATGTGATCCAGCACGTAAAACGGAACGATTCATTAGCGCATGATTAATTAAGTATTAATTTTTTTAAATGGATTAATATGATTTTTTAAAACAACTTTCATATAGAAAATTTTTGCAAAAAACACACTATTTATTAGTTTTAAAAGCGTGCGTGTAAAAAACGAGAAAAGTGAGTTCGAAAAGATGGAGGAAGAACATAGCCTTAGGAACACATATATCACATATTATACTCTGATTATTGTCAATTAATATTGAAGTTGCAAATTTGTAAGCAAGTATTACTTAGGTCATAAACTTACAAAATGTAGATTTAGTTCTCTAAATTATTTGGTAATCAAATTATGTCATGTAGGTCCATAAACTTGGTACATTACGCCAGTAGGTCCAAACTACAATGTGCCCTCCAGTAGACTACATGGCACTGACGTGGCTGACACCTCGCACCTCTATCCCTCCTTAATTTATTTTTCTTCTTTTTTCCGATGTATTGTAATCTCCCCATCAAGCTCGTTGGGTTCGAATCATTTATGTGCTACAGTGTTACATTCGCTGGGTTCACAAACAGATAGAGCGACCGTCTCTAACAAAAGGCTTGTGAAAATTGGGTTCACACCTGCATGTGAAAGTAGATTTTTACGGACGGATTCATAAGAGATCCACCTATGGAAATATTTTTTGGCGCAAAAAAATGAAAATGAACTAGGGTTTGGGAAGGAGGGCGGCACAAGTGTTTGCCAGCCAGCGAGGACGCGCATGACGGAAGCAGCAGGACGCTCGCACCTCCCCCATCCATTTCCCCTCCTCCACCACCATCACCTTTGACGACCTCGCCTCGCATGTACCTTCATCGTCGCCGCTGTCGCCAAGCCCCTCGCGGCTGACCTCCTTCGCAGCCCACACCAGCTAAAGCCGGCGCTCCCGAGGCCTGTCGCCGCCATATCTGGATCTCATGTGAGGCCTGGGTGTCACTGTGCGAGCTAGCAGCAATGGTAGACTAAGGAGAAGTACAGGTGGTCCTCCTAGAGGTGAACGCCTGTGAAAAATCAATTTTTACATGTGAGCTTACACCTCCTCATTATTACAAGTGGATATTTTATGGCATGCCTGTAAAAATAAAACGTTAGCGAAAATGATTTTTTAAGTAGTGATTTTGAGGTTCAAAAGTCAAAAAATAAATCCCATTTGTTAGATAAGAAATGGCAAATTTTATGTGCAATTGAACTACATAACAATTGTTTGGTCTCTAGTGTGACTATTGCATGCACTTGAATTCTCACAAATAGGATTAACTTTGAAGTTGATTTTTTTTGTGGGCGTTGAATGTACATGAACTCATTTATCACTCATGACATTTCATTATTAGCTTTAGGACCTGTAAGTATGATTTTTCTAGTAATTTGCACCCGTATAAAAAACGAACTAAAAAACTAGGGTATATATTTGCTTTTGAGATGTATGCAGGTGAAAAATACATGGTTTCTGTAGCAGTGGTTGCTCGTTAAAAAAGAAGAATATTGTGCTGCTTCCAACTATAGCTAGGACGGACGGGGGCAAAATACTGCGGTGCACCGGGGTACGCAACGTACCGGAAGGCTAGCTATATGCTGGCTAGGGTTCAAGTGAGTCGCACCAATGGAATGAACCATAGGATTCAAAACCTCGATCCCCTCCTTTTCTCTCTCTTTCTGTGTCTGTGTAGAGCAAAAAAGAAAAAGCTAGCACAGCTGCCAGCTGCTCACTGCTCAGTATAGAGGCAGAGGAGGCAGAGACAGAGGCAGCGCGATTCCTTGATCTTTTTCGCCCCTCTTGTCTCGCTCCACACTCTACGCCAAATAGTTCTTCTTCTTCTCCAAGCTCTTGTTCCTCCTATGAGACCTCGCTCTACTCTCTCTGGCAGCGCGGCCACACTGCTCTTCTTCCTCTGATCGAGACCTCGCGGCCACGCGCGCGGAGCGGTACACTCCGATGGCGACCGCCTAGCTAGTGCTTCTTGTTCTATGCATCATGTTCTTGATCTCACATCTTGCAATGTTTTTCATGTTCTATCCGCCTCCCTCTTCTTTACAATCTGTTCTCTGTTGTGTGCTTCTTTTCTTAATGAAAATAATTTGGATAAAGAGATCTCGCTTTCTACATCTCGCTCATACTGTATGCTATATATGTTTTTCCTTTGAGATCGATTGGACAGCCATGGTTCCAAAATAACTAGTTTTTAAAATGTTTCAGAAAAAAAGATGCTCTTTTTTCTTGTCTTGTGGGCTTGTGGTTAGTATTAATTTTCGGTCCGATGCTAACTGGGGTTTTGGTGCACGTACGTACGCTAGCTCCTCTATATAGTTTTTGGATGGTGTGAGGCCATATTCATCATCAAAGGAGCTTAATTCGAGCTTCGGATCGGCCAGCTGATAGATCGATGTTGTGTCCATGGCGGGCGAGATTCTCTCTCTCCCTTTTTAGGGAAACGGCGCCATGGCGGGCGAGATTCGATCGGCTAGCTCGCTTCTTATTAGCTAGCTGCATCTCATCGATCCAGACCAACAGGCGAGCGAGTTGGCTTTGACGTGTGCATGCGTTGGGGTTCATTGGGCCTTCAATATATTTCTCTTGTGAAAAAAAGTGTCTTTTATCAAGGCAAACGATCTATCTATCATTTGATCTGAGCAGATTTATATCTCACATTCTCACTCCTAGGCGCCCTAGCTAGGATCAATCGGTAATTAATTAGTGTATCATCCTAAGATGAACATATATAAACTAATCGGTCGGTCCTCCTTCCTTGCAAATATGCAAATTTGATTCTTTATACATACGTCCTTAGAAATACTGGTACTCATCATTTCAATCTTAGTATAGATTCGGAAAGAGCTAGATATAGCAATCAAGAATTTTGCGCATTTATATATATATAGTGTGTGTTTTTCTCTTGAAATTAACGTATCGTATTTGATTGTTTCTTTGCTTGCCATTTCGTTTGCACAGGTATGGGTCCAAGGAGCACAAGAGGCCGTGTTCTCATGTTCCTTTTGCTGGTCCTGATGATGGCTGTTGGAGCCAATCGCGATTCAACAGTATGTCTTCTCATTCCCTTCCCTATCAATCGGAGAGATGTAGCTAGTCCTTATAAATTATTCGTCCCACGCATGCTAATTAACTCACACATTGCTAATTAATTAACTCTTAATGTTGTATATATATTCAGGCTGCTGGATTTGCAAGGACGGTGTCCAAGGCGGAAGTGTTGGCATCACCTACTCCAATTCCACCAGATGGCAACCCAGACATCATCATAAGAAATCGGGTGGTCCTTTCAATTGGTAATATATGCATGCTTAAGCTCAACTTTCGGTGTTCTTCTCCCCTTGAACTCTATAGTATGATGGTGCAGACGCGCAGATATACTAGTTTTGAGTTGTCTTCTGTCCTGAACTTTGGGTGTTCATCTTTCTTTCTGTCGATTCAGCAATTGTTTCACTGGAAGCTTCTAGTGTTCCTCTAGCTCTTTCTCTACTTATACATGTACATAATAATATATAGGTATATATGTTTGGTGCTGAACGCACACATAGTAATACATAGACAGCCCAACACACATAATATTATATGGGTATGTTAAGGAATGTGCATCTTTAGCAACACTTAAAACACATCTTGGATCTTGTTTTGCCTCTCTCCAATCCTTTGAAATTTTCACTGATTTTAGGGATGATACTAAAGCTTTGTAGGCATGGGCAGGGTTCAATCTATCGTTTTCGGCGTTTGTATCGGAGGGTGCCGATAAACCGAAATTTCCAAAATTTGGTCAAATTTGAACAAAATATTGCCAAATTCATAAAAAAAATACTAATACATACACAGTCCAACAGTTTAGTTTCCCTTTCGCTGCATTTGATCGATCCTTTCAGATCGAGTCATGTGTATTCCCGTGCACTAGCTTGCATGGCGATGAACATGCTTGCAGTATCATCGATCAGTTTCCCTTCGATCTTCTTCTCTACATCTGTTTAATTTGTTCCATTTTATTTTATTGCAGCCAATGTTTTTAGCGTAGCGGTATCTCTATGGCCATTCTTCGTTCGATGGAGCTACGGTTCTTGGTTTATCACGCGCCAGATTTTTCCAGCAAAAGTCGTGGCTTGTAATCTTGTGGCATCTGTCACTTGGACCATCTATACGATGGTCCAGATGTATGCCGGAGGCAATTACGCTGGAGATGATGTTTTACTGATCAATTCAGTGAGTACCACAAGTAGCATGTTCATTCTACTCATATATTTTCTGCATGGGAGAGAGGATATCAAGGTAAAAGGAACAAAGTCGATATGCTTTTAACTAGTTCTTCTTTTTCAGTTGATCTAATCATAATTTCATTTTTTTTTCATTTACACAGTACTGGATTCTCATGATCCTCTTTGCTTTGGTGGTATGCTGCGGGATGGGATGGCTAGTTTGGCACCCTGATATTGTTGTGTCCGAGAGAACACAAAATATTTTAAAGAAGTCCACCAAATCAGCTGGGATTACCGGAATAGTATTGTTTGGTCTGGTGAATTTTCTCCCATTTCTTGATCTGGTAGGCCTAACATATATATCTCATGTATTTTTCACTTGGTTGCTTGTTTGAAACACATACACATGCTAGTGTTGTTTCCATTAATTGTTAGTTTAGTCTAAAACCTTTTGGTCAGTTAGAGAACAAATCATCTTCAGCATCAGTTTCACACTGAAATTAACTTGGGAAATGTATCTTTGCTTAGTAAGAGGAGCATGTTATTTATTTTGGCAAAATAGTTTTTTCAGAAGGAAATAGTAGGTATACCCATGCAGGTGCAAAATAAGTTCAGGGCAACCAAGCTAGGTTTCATAGGATATTTGTGTCCTTGAGGCCAAGCATTAGTGATCCAAGTCTGAATTGCTGCACCCCTTGTAGTATCATATTTCACCATGTGCAAGGAACATCACTCAGTCATGCAACTGGTGTGGTTACTGTAGCGGTTTTCTTGTTTCCATCGTACAGAAAAAAATGATTTAAGTATCATGCAAAACTTGCTTACTTTACTAACGCCCCCTTTGTCTTCTAATTTCAGTGGGCCATGACCAGCAGTGACAGTTTAGACTTCAGTTTAATAACGCCAATTGTTATCAATACAATGCTCGCATGTCTATTGAGCGCATTTTGGGCATTATATGCTTGGTTATTTGACCCAAAATCACCAAATTACTTTATGGTAAGTGATCATCCTGTCACTGTTATAGTTAAGATACTAGGTCGTTTCCATTGTTGTTTTTGTTCTTTTACTAATTATTACTAGTTTATATTTTTCTTTCTAATGAACGTCATTACAGATCGCAAATTCATTGGTGGCTGGCATGACCTTCATACAATTTGTATGGCTGTTGATTCTGCGCAATTCTCACAGAGAAATAAACAACCAGATTGTAGAAGCTGAGAGTCTGCGGTGCGTGTTACTTAGCGTCGCAAAGTCGTTGGAGAGGTTGGGAGCAGCAGCTCCTACCGAGGAGTTCTTGCAACAAACCGAGTATCTGCTGAGGTTACAAGAAGGTCTGTCCATTGGGTTGCAGTCGATGGATTTGATGGAGAGTACATTCCTTCGGCTGGAACAGAAGCTAGTGGCGAAGGTTGCTCTCACTGCTGCTGCTCATGTTTTAGCGATTCAGGGTGATCAAGATCCAATGGCTAAATTCATCGCAACGTCTCATGACAAGGATGCAAATCATGTGCTAGAAGCCTGTACAACTTTACGTGAAGGATTCAAAACGAGCAAGGGTGTTTTTGATGAGATGCAAGAGGCTATAAAAGGAAAGATAGCAAATGCCGAAGGATCAGAAAACAACTTGAAAGTCAAAATCAATGCCGCAGCAGCAGCCGCAATAGGCTTGGCCAATTGCATGGGACCTGAAATGCAAACCATCAACGGTGGTGGAGGGATTCCACCCACTGTGAAGATCGCCTTCAATTTTTGCTATGAGCAGATTTTGGCAGTCAAAACTTGCGCCGACGCTCCGTTTGTGTGGTTGGGGTTTGGTGGATTTACTCTTCGAAGGCGTCTGAACTTACCGTTTGATAACGTGAATTGGCCTGATGTACCCTTGTAGTAGACTCCTGGTACGAATTGGGCTACTGTATGTGAAACTTGCTCTAATAGCTTCAGCGAGCAAACACTAAGTAACTTCTGGATTGCTAGGATGCTTCCTGTCGCTAAGTAGTCTTATGCTTGTTAGCTCTGTTAGTTTCTTCTGCTGCTTTTATGCCCAATTGTTGTGGAGTGTGATGCTTTTACTGTTGCCAGTTCTATCTTTCCAGCAAATTTCTAAAACTAGATGCGATGACGCCTTGTGTTACAGAGATTAAACTCTGCTCTTTAGGCAGTGATTGTGTCTTTTAAGTTTTGCTGTGTCGACGATTATGCACTGTCATTAATTATTTAGTTGCCAATCCATGGTCGCGTACTCACTCGCATTGCGTTGGTGACTACTTCGTGTGGTGTGAAATCGAGGAGGAGACCGAGGATGTCAGAGCAGACGGCCGCTCTTTCACCGTCAGGCTACTGTGGTGTGAGGGCTCTCCACCGTTGCCCGTATTTGCCGCTCATTTTCACGCGTGATGCACGCACACGGCACATCGCATTGACCTGAGCGACAATTGTGTCGATCAGTTTGGTATTTGGAGGGATCTGGAGAAAACACTGCCCCAAAAAAATCACCAAATCAAATATGCCTTCTGAATTCTGATTTGCCATTGGAATTAAACCCATATTATGTTAGTTTTCTCACCAGGATCCTAACCAACATATTATTTTTAGTTCTTTTGGAGATTTACAATGTTTTGTGTTCTTATAATGCTAGAAAATACAAGCACCTATTAAGGCTTGCCTACCACCAATTATAATGCTACAAAATGCAAGCACCAAGGGGATGAGGTCTTCCTATATATACTGCAATCTGCTACTCATGTTCTGGCCTATGAAGGTTGTGCAGGATGTACAGGGAAGCCGATGACAAGAAACTCTCCAACTATGGTGGATGGTTTCAGCAGCATTTGCCAACCTCACTGTTTCCCAATGAACGAGCAATCAGTCCTCCCCATGGTGAAGCGATAGCCGGGAAAAGAACACAACGGCTAAAAGGCGAGGTTTTAACACCATCGTCATCTTGGTATCCTGGTCAATCTGGAAGGATTGAAACAATCAGGTGTTCAACGGCGAGAGCAAGACTATGCGGGAAGTGACGAAGCTTGTGGACATGGAAGCCGCGCTCTGACGCGAGGCAGGAGTGCCCATCTAAGTGGCACACTTGGTCATCTATGAAGTTGCAAGAGATTGCCCTTCGGAAACCAAGATCTTTTTTCCTTTTCTTTCAATGTATATAGTTGTTGAACCTATGTGGAACATCTAAATCCTGATATTAATACAAAAGATACGCACTTTGTGTATTCATGAAAATAAATGAGAGAAACACCGATGAACATAGAATTTGAGTTTTGTTTCATTTAAACTAGGGATTGCCCCGCCCAGTTTTGTGCGGAGTTGTTAGATTTAATATACAAATATGAAATTTAACTTTTATAAGTACTATTATATGTAGAAGTATATTTGGATTTCATATATAACTCTTAGCTTATATTTCTGTAAGGTCTGAATTTCATATACAACTCTTGGATTCTATGTCTACAAGCTTAGATTTCATATACAAATCTTAACTTTTATTTCTATAGATATAATTGTATTTTGTACACAACTATATCAATCAATCAATATCATTATAATCCAGACCCACCATAATCTAATGGTTAAGATGTTTTTTCCTCTGATTAATATGGGAATTTATAGTCTTCACAATAAACGCGATGGCTTCTTTCGGGATTGTCTTAATAATATAATTGGGATGCGACTACGACAAGCGTGGTAGCGTTTTTAGTCTTAAGCAACGATGCTACATACTTGCTGAAAATAGAAAGTGTCCTCCCCTCACGCGAAGCTTTCTGGAAAAAAAAATGTCTACAGGTGCATATCAACTTGTAGCACCATGTAGTTCGCATGCCACTTAGTCTAGCACTATTGCCCTAATATTTTTAAAAACCTTTGATGGGTTATATCTTTTAAACCGTATATCGTTTTTAAGATCCAATTAAACTATCATACTTTACTTAAAATATGTAACAAAACGAGTCCAATATTGAATATATTTAATGTGAGCACACCGAATTTATACCGTCCAGTGTTATTTGTGACCATCACATAATTTCGAATGAGTGGGATCCATACACGCATAAATAGCCACTCAAACCTCAACATGTCCATGATCACAATAATAACACCATTCAATATAAATTCTGCAATGCCGAATAATGAGCAAAGGAGATATTGCTAGGACTCAGCGTGCCAGTCAACTTCAGCCTGAGACGTGCCCGTCAAACCACTCGAAGGCGGCGACCAAATGCGTTACACATCCTAGGAGACTTGACTCAAATTGCTAAGCTCTACAACATCTCAATTGCTCAAAATTCATACTCATACTCAGCTAGCCCTAGGAAGTTGCTAGCTTCACACTTTCATCTCAACCAAGATACCAAAACATAAAGGCGTAAGTAAAGTGACTTAAGAACAACTAGGAATTAGTAGTTAACTTACTTACGTATGCAGTAAAGAGCTAGTATGCATTTACTATGAATTTTACTAGTTATAGGGCACATTTTAGTATATATTGGTTATACCAAACTTTAGTAATGTTTCTAGTATTGCATGAACCTAATTTTAGTTTACAGTAGTTCAGATTATAAAATTTTGAGTCTAAAAAATATGGAATCACCTCATTTAGAATTATAATTAACTACCTATGGATTTTGGAAGTTTTATACCAATTATGAATATCTATATATTATACAAATTCAGGGTTGTTCTATATACTAGTTTGTTCAGATCCTAGTTTACAAAAATAAAGTTAATAACTTTGTGATTCTAACAAAATTTAGTTCAATTCATTTGAAGCTAGGATGTATTTTATAAGTTAGAATACATATTATGGTATATATATTCTACGCAAAATTTTAGAGTTATTTTCCGTATAGAAAGGTGTTATATTTTATTTGATATCATTATAGAGAATAATTTGATGAATCTACTGAAATTTGGTTCACCTCAAATGGAGCTAAAATGAATTTTATATGGATTTTACAAGTTTGCATATTTTTCGGTTCAACAGAAAAGCATTTTTATCATTTTCTTATTTAAAACTGTATAGTTTGCAAGAACAACCCTAGGCTTCCTGGAAACTAATCTGCAGTACTAGTACTGTGTTATGTGTCTTCGTTTTCTTACGTAGGGTACCTTAGATTTAATCTAGTTTGGGTGCAAGGTCCCTGGCTCGAGCCCTGTACAGGCAAAGAGCTATGCCGCGGCTACCACTCGATGTGGGCTAAACCAACACATGCAAGCGAGTTCTAGGGTTTCCAGGATGGTTACCAAGCGGCGCGCATGGCCCGGATGGCGGTGGATGCGTTCGGAACGGCACGGTGGCTTGGCGGACACAGGGTGAATGGCGACTACGTGCTTCGGGCAACGAGCTGGTACAAAAACACGTGCGGGTGGTCAGTGAAGTCCTATGGAAGCTAAGGTGGCGAGGAATTGAGCTGAAACTCACCGGGTAACGAGTAAGCTATGGATTCTTGAGGGGTTTTGGTCGCAGTGACGAGGAGACCTCTACGGCGCGACTCCGTGACCGGATAAGTTTCGTGGACGTCGGTAGAGAAAGTTGACACCGGCGACAACGTCTATGGCGTGCTGCAGAGCGCACCCAAGACCGTGAATGGCATGGCAGCGTTCCCGTTGATCCGCTGCATGATAGAGGATGACGTCAAAATATAAAATCTTAGGCATGATAGGTACATGAGGGAACGCTAAATAGATAGAGAAAATACTCTCTCAATTGAGGTGGCGACGGCCATCTTCCTTGCGGCCGGCGAGGAAGAGGGCGTGGAATCCGGTGCCGCCGAGGTGTTCTCTCTCTTTCTTACTATAGAACGCGATGAGGACGAGTGAATAGAGTTAAGGAGAGATTTGGGGATTAATGGACGATGTTTTCTCCGCGGTGGAGATTTGAGGTGGCATCTGGTGGCTTTGACATGTGGGAGGACGGATGGCAGCGCTAGGCCGGTGCTGACGCTGCCATGTGGGGTCAGCTATGTGTATTAGGTGGCTATGAGGCTGGAAAGTGGGCCTGGGAATACACGGATATGTTGTGTATATCTGTGCCAAAAGACAAAGCTAGGCATGCCATGGTTTTACCACGGTAAAAAAATTAATGGGACTAATCAACAATGTTTAACTCTAGTTAGTGGCTGAATTGGGTTTTGGGGAAACCCACATGATTAAGTTAGATAAATGTCCTTGTTGATTTGATCTCAGGCTTAGTATATGAGACTTTGGTCTTACTTTAGGCTGAAGTACATTATTAAAGAAGGTTAAGGGTAATTTTTGGTTAGGTGATAAAGACAGCTAAATGCTAATATAAGCTTAAATTCAGTTCCTAGAGACCAAGTCTGAAACGGTTATTGTATAAGGGTCTTACATGCATAATAAGGTGATGTTAACTTATAAATTTTCTTTCACTAAGCCTATTGTTTGTAGATGAAGTATTCATATACCTATTGGACAAAATGGATTTTCATTAAAAGCATTTATTTAATTTTGGTAATAGAGTAAAGTTTGTCATAGTTTATAGTTAACCTCTAGAACTTGTTTTAGGGGATTTTTATTGAGATACTCATTTAAGTGATAAATCCAAAACAAAAATATTGTAATCTAAGTATGTGATATATTGTAATTGAGAGTATTTCCAAGATTTTAGATTGTACCATTTACTTTTAGCATTTTTCTATTAGCCATCTTAATGCATATATGAACTCTATTATGCAAATGCATTTGTCCTATGCAAGAAAATACAAAAACACTTAAAGTGACCCAAAACACACAAGAACAATCATGCATTTCATCCCATACCATGTTTATGCTTTTCTAAAGATTATTTTCTATTTGATATGGCGGGGTTTAATTTCGTAAAGGGCATATGCATTTTGTTCAAAATAAAATGGATTTACCAAGTTGACATGTGTAACCAAAGGCTTTTAGTTTGGGAACATGAGACCATCAGATGTATTTAGATAATTTGTTATATCGACGTTATTAATGGATTGGCGACAGATGGTGAGAGTTTGCATATGAAAATTCAAAGTATTGTTAGGGTTAATTTAGCCATAACATTTGGGGTTGCTAAATATATAGATGTGATCAAGTGTCTTATTGGACAGAATCGTAGTAATGCGTTTATCAAAAGATTATATACAGGACTTTTCATATAAGCATGGAGTTAGGAGTTGGATGGATGGTACTAACTTCTATTAACTATTACAGGTGGAAACCATTGATTTTAGTGTGTTAAGTTTTTATTTGAAATTGAGTTCATACATGGAATTTTCTTTCTAGAGATTGATCAAATTCATTCTACTTAGCTTGTTATCACATGGCTTTTCCTTTCCACAGATGTTCATGGATTCTCATGTTTAGGAAGCAAAATGGTTCTAATTTACCCCACTACTCGAGTATACACTCGATAATTAAACCTTGTTTCAAACATATATGAAAATGAGCGCAAGATATTACATTCAAAAAGCGTTTTAATATTTTGTTAAAGTCATATTTCAAAATTCAAAATTTGTGTATGTTACATTTAGATTATTTAAAATTTATTTTTGTTCTTAACTCTTCCAACGGTGTTGTTACTTTGGTACCATGAAAAGTTACTTCCCTCTAGCACTATAGTTACTTTTAATACCGTGAATAGTTAGTTTCTTCTAGCAGTATAGTTATTTAAAATACCATGAAGAGTTACTTCTGTTTTTCTCAAAGTTACTTCTCTCTAGCAATGCAGTTACTTCTAACACTGTGAAAAGTTAGTTCTATTTTTTCCAGAATTATTTCTCTCTAGAAGTGTAGTAACTTCTAATATTATGAAGAGTTACTTCTATTTTCTAAAGAGTTACTTCTTATATGAAATAAATTGCTTTTATCGAGAAACAATAATCTCTATATATATGGTTTACCTCAAATAAGAAAACATTTATTTACTTGTGATTCTACACTTTTCAAATGAAGATATTTCTTTTAACACATATATGCATTTTTTTTCTAATACTATAAAAAGTTACTTCCACAGTAGAGCTTAGTTACTTCTACCATTTAAGTAAATTACTTTGAAATATTTAAATATATTTAATATTGTACACATTTTGTCATATATTTTAAGTGAAATTTAATGGTTAAAACGGATCTTACATATAATACATGGTTTAAAATAAATGTGTAACACACTAAAAATTCACCTAGAAAGAATTCACATGGAAAATTTAAAACTTATTGAATTCTAAAATTTTTCAGAACAATGAAGCTCATTCTAGGGCCTTACTCATTTAATAAAAGTAAAACACATAGATTTCTTTGGATCAAGTCAAAAGTAAGACCAAAACATAATTTATAAATCATGTGCTAACATAATCCAATTCAAACAAAACGAGGTTAACCTTAATTTAAATTTCAATTATCTTGATATTACCTTCGAACTTGATCATCATATTTAAGTTAAATACAAACAAATGGGAATATAGGTTTTAAAATATGTAAACCCAAATGGTAATAAGATACACTTGTTTGTATGTGCATTTTATTATTTTGGGCTTGTTTTTAAATTTTATTGTGCATCTGATAGTAGGTTCCATATGCATGCAATAGATAGAGAAAAATCCTAAAAATTAATGGAGCAACAATAAATCCTACCAAAATTCTCACAAATACTAAACAACACCATAAAATTCCAGTAATTTTGGTTTGAATTTATCACATAATTGGTATCTCAAATAAATCCTCCAACTCATTAAAATCTGAAAATTCTATATATCACTTAGCCTACTTTGCACATTCACCCTTGTGTCAGAATATTAAACACATTGTGCTCTACTGACAGGTGCCTTGTCTTAATCTAAATTCAAAAAGTAACCACATGAAATGATGCCCAAAAAAGACATAAACAGTATTGGACTACACTCAACCTAGTAAATTAGGCTAGTTTACAAAATTACCATGGTAAAACTAAAAGTGGTCTAACCTTAGGACTTGAAGCATTAATAAGATTACATTATTGTGTACCAGCTGCTGTTTTGTCTCCCACTAATTCTCATCTTAAATAGAGGAGATGAGGAAAATAAAACAACACATTGGAATAGTGCCAACACTTGAAAAAATTGAAGCTTCTAGACCTCCAACTCAATTTCTCTCTCTGCCATGTGGGGCCCAGCCCTTATGGGACCCACTTGTCATCCACACGCCGTTGTCACCTCCTTCTTATCCCCGGGAACGCGCGACACGCGTCGGTTGCGCGTCATGCCGCCAGCGCGCCACCTCGCCATCCACCACCTTCCTGACCTCCATCATCCGACGCACCGCTTTACCCCTTGATTCATCTCCTCACTCATCACGTTCCACCGCTAGACACGAAGAAACCACCTCGAGAGCTTCGGGCGCAACATCGTCTTCTCCGGTGCCGTCAAGATCCACCACCATCGACGACGCACCCTAGTGAGCTTCGCCGCTGTTAACAGCAGATTTTTGTAATCTACCCGGAGAGGAAAGAGGAAGCCGAAGCAGAGAAGAAGGGCCAAGACAGAGTCGGACCAGGCATCGTATCGGACTCGGTAAGCGTATCGGACTGAAAGAAGCATTTGCAGGAAAGGTGTATCGGTCGATACGAATTTGGTATGGCCATCGGCCGATACGTGCAGGAAGTTGATAGAGTCAGCGTGGGCTTGGTCTGGGCTCGAGATAAGCTTCAAAAAGATTGCCAAATAGAGATAAGGCTCGGTTTTAGGCAATTATATCTTGTACATTAAGTAGGTTTAAGATCTAATCTATGGCAAGAGTCCGTCATAAGGACTTGTTTGTTAAGTTATAGATAGAATCGTGTCTTATCTGGACAATGTTGTAATCTCGGGTATAAATATCCCGGTAGTTTGTACATAGAAGCTCTCTCTCAACTCATACAACAATCAATAAAAACAACTTTCGGCACATCGCCAACCCTCGCAAGAGGTTACTCTCGACGAGTTCTTGCTTCCTGGAGAGAGGTAAGAACTTGTGCCCGACGATCTACATCATCGGGGCTAGCGTGTCGCTTTAGGCATGTTAAGCCCTGATGATGTGATCGTCGTCTATCATGTTTTGGTTGATCTTGGCATGGCAATCTAATTCCATCTTGCCAGTGGTTAACTCGTTTTAGGGTTTATTGCTGACAACGGTTGAATTGTTTTGCTTGTCTAGATCATCTAATGCATCTACCATCCCCAAAAACGATCAACAGCTTGATTTTCTTTGTGTTAAGTTTCGATTCACACTCTGAGTTGCTATCGACCTTAGTCTTATTTCGAGATCTAACTCAAAGCCTGTTTTTGATCGTAATTAAGGATTTCACCGAGGTTTCAGCCGGTTTTATCTAATACATGTGATTGCTTTATGTTTTTATATGTATTTGCCATTTATATGAATGGATTGACAGATATAAATACATTTGTTATAGATTAATCTCAGGATTTTTTTGTGATCAGTGTAATTATATCAGTCGATTAGTTTATATAAGTTTGCACTAGAGTACTAGCTAGTGTATTTATCTTTTATAGTCATCATCGGCCAGTACCTTCAAGTTGACATTAATATGTTGATGAAGGCCGATGAGATTAGATCTGCATATTACTTTTATTTCATTATTACTTCAAACAAGCCGATATAGGTTTGCCCTATCGGCTAGGCCTTCATGATCGGACATCGGCTTATCGGCCGATCGGCCGTCGTATACTAACTTGGTTTGTTTGTTTATCTTGTTGATTGCAGATCAAATCAACTGGCACGCCCTAAAAGCACCTAGGCAAGCCATTGGACCTGCACTGGAGTAAAGCAAACCTCCCAGGCCGCCATGAAAACGTGGAACCCGTTTTGACATCGGACGGGTCGAAATTCTACGCCAACAACCGCAAACCAACCGCTGGAACGCGATCCACTCTTCGTGCCTAATCCATCTCTACCGTTTTGTTCCTATTATGCATAGATCAAACATCTAGTGTCGCGCTCTTTATTTCTAACTTGTCAGGAAGAATTGAACCTTTCACTCCATTGCTAAGATTGAAAGCTGATCAGGAATTTGTTTGGAAAGAAAAATAGTAGAAGGCATTGGACAATATCAAGGAATATCTGAGTTCACCTCAAGTGTTGATGCCACCTCAGAAGAGGATTCCATTCAAGCTTTACTTATCAGCCGATGAGAGATCTATCGGCTCGGTTTTGGTTCAAGAAGTTGAAGGGAAAGATAGAGTAATATTTTATCTTAGCAGAAGGCTCTTGGATGCCGAGACAAGGTATACTCCTGTTGAAAAATTATGCTTATGTTTGTAAAGCCGATGTAGTCAGATACATGCTATCGGCTCCAATCTTAAAAGGTAGAGTTGGCAAGTGGATTTTTACTTTGACAGAATTTGATCTTAGATATGAATCGGCTAAAGCAGTAAAAAGACAAGCAATTGCCGATTTTATCGTTCAACACCGAGGTGATTCAATTAGTTATGTTGAGATGATGCCTTAGACTTTGTTTTTTGAGGGATCTGTGTAGACCCCCGATTTTGGAAATCGGAAATCCTATGTGTTTATCCGTACCAATCCCTGGATCAGTAGTTGGTACACACATATATAGCCGAATCACAACATATCACGGATGAATTCAGGCTAAAGGGGTTAAGTGCTTACATTAGGGCCAGGCAGGGCAACAACTATCAGAGAACAACAGCGGAAGACAAAGCCATATGAGGGCCCGGTTGACATGCCACAAGCAGTCGACTGGGGAACGAGACCTACAACGGGACCGCACTCCGATCATCTTGTTAGGTACGCAAGCGTACTAACAAGGGCTTCTCTTCAAGCACTCTGCTAAAAGATATATATATAGAGCAACAATGAGTACAAAAGCACTCAGCAAGCCACCACACAAAGAATGCATATGATAGAGGGTATTTCAAGGAACGGCTTCCGGTTCTTTTGCGTAAAGCAAGTTTTGTAAATCTTTTCACAAGCCTAAGACCTAGCATAGACTGATCAAGTCTTAATACCATAGTTCATTAAGCAACGACGGTTCTGTCCACCATCCATTATGTTCCAAGGATAGATTGCCGCCATTGTGTCGTCATGGTTTTCTAGGGCCTACCCCTTCTCGTTTCTCAAAAAGTTGAACCACCAGCACATAAAAGTCATTATGCATACCCATCTGTTGGCGCAGAATTTCGACCCGCCCTCACGTCAAAGCGGGTTCCACGTTACCACGGCGGCCTAGGAGATCTGCTTAACTCCAGTGCAGGTCCAATGGCTTGCCTAGGTGCGTTTAGGGCATGCCAGTTGATTTGATCTACAATCAACAAGAATAAACAAGTAAACCATGTTAGCAAACGATGGCCAATCGACCAGTAGGCCGATGTCGCATCGTGAGGGCCTAGCCGATAGGGCAAAGCTGTATCGGCCTACTTGAAGTTATAATGAAATAAGATTAATATACAGATCTATTTTCATCGGCCTTCATCAACATATTTGTGTCGATCTGATGACGTCGGCCGATGAGGGATATGAGAAGTGAATGCACTAGCTAATACTCTAATGCAAACTTGTACAAACCGATCGGCTGATATAAATGTACTGATCACAAAGAGATCGTGAGAACAATCTGTGACAAATACATTTATATTTGTCAATCCACTCATACAAGTGGCAAATACATACAAAAACATAAAGTAATCACATGTATTAGGTAAAACTGGCTGAAACCCCGGCACTATCCTTAATTACGATCGAAAACAGGCTGAGTTAGATCTCAAAACACGACTAGGGTCGATAGCAACACAAAGTGTGAATTGAGAATTAACACAAAGAAAATCAAGCCGTCGATCGCTTTTGGGGATGGTAGATGCCTTGGAAGATCTAGACAAGCAAGCTAATTTGACCATCGTTGGAAACAGACCCTAAAACGAGTTCACCGCTGGTGAGATAGAATTGAGATGCCACATCAAGATCATCCAAGACATGATAAACGACGATCATGTCGTCAGGGCTTAACGTGTCTAAAACAACACGCTAGCCCTGACGACGTAGATCGTCGGGTACGAGTTCTTACCTCTGCTCTGGGGAAGCAAGAACTCGCCGGAAATCAACTTCTTGCGAGGGTGGCGATGTGTCGAAAGTAGATTAAACTGTAATGTTTTTGGTTGTTGAATTGTGAGAGAGATTCTATGTACAAACTACCGGGATATTTATACCCGTGATTTACAACATTGTCCATATAGGACATGATTTTATCTATAACTAACAAACAAGTCCTTATGGCAGACTCTTGCCATAGATTAGATCAAAACTAATTCAACTTCGTAATTTAAGAGATACAATTGCCTAAAACCGGGCCTTATCCCTACTTGGCAATCTCCTTTGAAGCTTGACTCAGGCCCAAACCGAGCCTGCTCTGCCTCCATCGGCTTCTTGCTTCCATCGGCCGATAGCCGCATTGAACCCACATCGGCCGATACAGTCCCTCTGCCGGCGCTCTATTTGGTCTGATGCATCGCTGAGTCTGATACAGAACTTGGTCCGATACCCGGCTTGGTCCGATAGCATAACCGATCCGACTCGAACTGCGCCTTCTTCTCTGCGTCGGTTTTCTCTTTCTTCTCCGAGTAGATTGCGAAAATCTGGTGTTAACACATACCCCCCAATTCCGCTTCATTATATAATGTGGCGGAATTAGCTCCGAAGAACCCCATCAAGCTAATCGCTAGGGTTTGCCTAAAATCCACGCAGATCCAGATTCACAGCTTTCCGCCGCCAATCTCCACGCGTAGCTCCTCATAGCCGCCTACGCCTTTCAACTCCGGCGATCCCTCGGCATCCTCTCGACGGCAACCCCCTCAACAGCGACCTCCGCGACAGCATCCATGGCAACTTTTCCATTCTACATCTCCGAGATCCCTAAGGTAAACCAATCCTTCCTCAAATTTGCATTTTCATTTTCCCGCCGAGACTTTTCAAAACTAGGGTTTCTGCTCTTGCCCCCCGTATCTCATTTTTCTATCATTTTCCATACGCTGCAGGTCTTCAAGGACCAGATTCTGATCCCCACAAACGACAAATCGCACCGATTCCTCCTGGGTCCCCTAGGCAACCCTGATCCCGCTTAGCTGATAAATGCAGAGTCAAACAGAATCCCCTTTAAGCAAACAAAACCCAGCATCCCCTCATGGAAACACACCTTCAGATCTTGGCCATCAAAGCTCAATGGATACAGGACCTGGTACAAAAGAATTGCCGCAGCCAAACAAGTACACTGGGATGAGATTAGAATCGGCCAATGCCTTGCTCTGTCCCTAGCTGATACCAAGAAAAATGAGCCCCTTATGTCGGCTGCCACTTATTTCTGGTCCGGCACCTTGAATGCCTTTCTATTCCGACAAGGTCCGATGACCCCCACATTGATAGACGTCAAGATGCTAACAGGCCTGGACATCCTCATCGAAATCAACCCCTTTAACCTTCTTATCAACAGCAGCCATAAATTGAAGACCAAAAAGATTGGGGGCTGGTCTGGATACATCTCTGAACACATGGAGCAAGGGTCTGTCTCAGATAGAGAACATGTAGCTTTTCTGACCCTATGGCTGGAGAGATATGTCTTCTGCGGGTCAACCTGTGGCCCAACTTTGAATTGCCAACACCTAGCTCAAGCCCTGGTTGAGAAGAAAAAAATTCCCACTTGGCCGATACCTCCTTGGAGCTGTCTATCAGCTACTCCATTCTGCCACCCAAGACTTGATGCTGAATCGGACAGTGGCTCATGGAGGTACATGGTGGTTCATTCAACTGTGGTTAACCATCTACACCAACACCATGGTCGATCGGCCTCCGTTATCGGACTCAGTCTTCCCATTGGACTACAGCGACAACGAAGATCCCTTATCTAGAAGATGTATGTCCTTTGGAGAAGCGGCCTTAGTTTATCCTGGAGCTGACCAATCGGCCGACGAGATGTCTGAATGGTTTATCCGATTCTACAGTGGTCCACCATCAACCAAGATGGATATGTTCATCTACCCCACAGATTCTGACTTTGAACTCCCTTCTGACCTAACCTTGGGTTTGCTAAATGATGATATCATCTCAAGGGAAATCTTCATGATCGGTGTATCCCCATGCCTGCTCCCAGTGGATATATTCCAAGGCAGAAGCACTAGCTTATCATATGAGTTCTACAATCCAATGGTGGCTGCCAGACAATATGGGCTTGGACAACTCTCTGTCAGTCTACACTTTCATCGGCTGATAGAAAGCAGGGGCATAGTCTCATCGGCGTTGATTATGAGTAAAGTCCTGGAGACTGCAATTCCAACCTTGGGCACCTGTGATCGATTGTTGTTGAGTGCCTTTATTCATTTCAGCTTTCAAACATGGTGGCATGAGTGGGCTACTCATATCTTCCATCAATCGGCCAGGTTTTAACTAACAGAGCTCATCAATGATATCAGCCCTCAAGTCCCTGACGCCCCAACTCCAAGTGTCAGCAACAGCGGGCAAAGAATAACCTATGCTCTAGTCCTGACTCCATCAGGAAAAACTGTCATGGAATCAACTATCGGCCTTACTGCTCCGAAAGTATCATCACTGCTCCAAGGGCCGATAGTCAAAGAAACCACCAAGAGGAAGGCGCCGGCCAAGGACAGAGCTCAAAAACCCGGCAAAAAGTCTAAGACAGACGATCCGGCCAATCTCGACAATTTGGACCCCTCCTTAGAAGAATTCCTAGATGATCAAGTGATGGAGGAAGAAGTCGATACAGCAGCTGCTGGCATACCTGAAGATCAAAATCCATCGGCCACTACTGCTGAACAGCCATCGGCCAAGCCAATCGAAGAGCCATCGGCCAACAAGCCAACTGAGGATCCATCGGCCACAACCACTGCGGAACCACCGGCCGATGATCAATCTAACACCGCCCAACCCAAGAGAATTAGACACGCAGTCCGCAAGGTTAGTATAATCTTCTTCATCTATTTCTTCAGTTCTATTTCATTGGTCGATTATAATTTGATCTTTGCATATCGTTGCGTCATCCATAATTAAGGAGAAAACTCAATCGGTCCCATTACCAAGAACCAAGAAAGCTACCATGAAGAAACGCAGACAACTCAAAACTGTAATGTTTTTGGTTGTTGAATTGTGAGAGAGATTCTAAGTACAAACTACCGGGATATTTATACCCGTGATTTACAACATTGTCCATATAGGACACGATTTTATTTATAACTAACAAACAAGTCCTTATGGCGGACTCTTGCCATAGATTAGATCGAAACTAATTTAACTTCCTAATTTAAGAGATACAATTGCCTAAAACCGGGCCTTATCCCTACTTGGCAATCTCCTTTGAAGCTTGACTCAGGCCCAAACCGAGCCCGCTCTGCCTCCATCGGCTTCCTGCTTTCATCGGCCGATAGCCGCATTGAACCCAAATCGGCCGATACAGTCCCTCTGCCGGCGCTCTATTTGGTCTGATGCACTGTTGAGTCCGATACAGGACTTGGTCCGATACCGGGTTTGGTCCGATAGCATAACCGATCCAACTCGAACTGCGCCTTCTTCTCTGTGTTGGTTTTCTCTTTCTTCTCCAAGTAGATTGCGAAAATCTGGTGTTAACACCATCCCAATCAGTTTAACAATTTAGAGTCTAGCCAAGTGTAATACATGTCTCAGAGCTCAATAATCGCGGGCACGGCTATTCGAATAGATTTGATTTACTCCCACTGCAGTGGATGTACACTTTACCCGTACTCCGTGACTTGCCCAACACATGAACCGAAGTCCCAACGAATGAGACGCGTCACGGCAAAGCATTTCAATAACCTCACATTGGCAGTACCCGCTCCATGAACTTACATCCTCATGCACTCTAGGCATACACGGCTTCTAGCAGTGAGAGGAGTTCTGGCGCTCCCTGAAGGGAAGACTCACACATGCATTAAGTTGTAATTAAATTTAGGTTTACACGTGGCGGTCCTACCAGTGGTTGCTCCACCGTAGGCCCCGTCTCTCATACACATCAAGAAGACCACTACGTAGGGATACTGCCTCTGCTCGGCTATCTACTCCGCTAGGTCTATGCCCATTCGAGAAGTACGGTTGTACGGGGGTCGTTTAATGCTTAGCTTTATGGCTCGGTCCTTAACCGACCAGGGACGGCACTAGCCTTTACCGGACACCACCCAAGTCATCCAGCCGCCCCAGTCTAAAACAGTTGTTTAGTTTTGTTTTTCTTCACAAATCGTGTCATCAATGTCATGGCAATGTGGCGCTCATGTCTCCACATGCCGCATAACAATTACCTTTCCTAAGGTAATTGCCCAAGCATATAGCCTTTAATAAATATGAGAGTGCATGAATCTAAATTAGCATTACTAAGCATTTGTCATAAGTGACTAGGAACATCACACGCATTTATGGGTACAAGGGAATAAGGTAAACAATAGTCAAAGGTATGGCATAATAACAAGTAGGGTATTCATCATCGCATGCAATTTTATTTGTAAACAAAGTAAGTTCGCAATTGGGATCAATATGTTCAAGGATTAGTGATGATTTGCTTGCTCAAGATAGTCCTTACTCTATAATCTTGATCAACCTTCTCGTCCTGGAAGCTGCACACGTTGCCTCACGACTAATCGATACACCAATACTATAATACGCGAGAAAACCAATATTCAACCAATGATCAAACATGCGCAAACAAATATAAATGTTGGAGTCATACCTAGGGCTGCTCATATTACTCGCTTCTATCTAAATACAATGGTTATAGTATCAATGTCGGATCAATGAATCACTTCGGTGAATTATTCGATTACTTTATTAATAGAGCCATTATTTTAATTATGGATAGATTACTCGATATTATAAAAGGTTAATAATTATCCAAGCTCTATATGTTAGATTTGTGAGGCTGATAATACTAGAGGTGCAGATTATAATTTTACAATGAATAATCCTAATTCACCGCGGGGCTACTATTATATGAGGTCAAGATTTATAATTAGTATTTTATCTATCTTAGATATTCTATCGCATAATTTACATTTTAGTGGGTACAACCAAATTATATATACCTTACAGAACAATATCACTTTTATTTATTAGCATATTTTTAAGTTAGTTATTTATCCAATCATTTGATATTAATTATTTTACAAATATATTTTATTAAATAGTGAATTATATAATATTGGAAAGCTTATGAATTTAGATGAATTTAGGTTCAAATCTCACTAAGTTATGATTGTTCAAAGATTCAAATTTGAATTAATTTGAGAAATTGTGAAGATGTACTATTTATAATTCATTTATTTTTAATCCGAATGAGGCACCCTGAATATTTAATACTTAAGTTCCGATAATAATTAACCCTAATAAATGACTAAATAACCATGATGAATAATCGGGTTGGTAAGTAGATTAACAAGCGAAAACCGAATAGATAATTAATAGACCAAATACCTAAACAAGTCACCGATTAAATAGATAATCGCAATTTATTATATAGAAATTTTCAAAAAAATAGCCGACGACTAATCCTCCGATTATTATATACGCAAGTTAGCCAAACCTAATGAATAAAAGTCTAAATAATCGACTAAACAACCCGCTAAAGAAATAATCAATTAAATGAATAATCTAATTAAGTAAATAATTGCATTTAAATAATCCGATTTATTTCTATGAATTTCTAAAATAATCGGCGATGGATTAACCGATTCAACCCAAATATAAATATGTGTTTAAAATTTAAATTTCTGATTTTCTAAATCCTCTCTCTCTATTTTCCATTTTCTAATTTCCCTTTTTTTCCCTTTTTCTTTTTCTCTTTTTCTCTCTTTTCCTTTTTGTCCTTTTCCTTCCCCTCTCTTTTCTTTTCTCCCTCCTGCTCTCTCTCTCTCCTGCTACCCTTCTTCTCTCTTTCTTCTCTCGGTCTCTCTCTCTCGGGCTCTCTCGGCGGCAGCACAGCGGATGGAGGAGGAGAGAAGGGGACCGGGGAGGCTTACCGACGGCGGCGTCGACACGGACGGCGCAAGGTAGCGGCGACGGCTCCACGCGACGGCACGACGGCAGCGCGGCGATGGCCCGAGTGGAGAAGGGGAAAAGGGGCGGGGTGGAGGGGAGGGGAGGCCGGGGGATTTATAGGGGAGCGGGGAGATGGTGGCCGGCATGGGGCAGGCGGACGAGACGCGCGCGCGGCACGTTGGGCGCGAGGCAGCGGCGATGGCGATGGCGACGTGACGCGTGGGTGCGGGGCTCAAGGCGCAGCGCGCAAGCGGCAGCGCGGCTGCGGCGCGCACGGGGCTCGATGCGGGGGCAGCGGCGCACGGTGTGGGCACGGCGATGGAACGCTCGAGCGGCACGGTGCGGCGCGGCGCGGCAAAGCGGCAGAGGCACGGGCGCAGCGCACGGCGCTCCAGGCGGCGACGGCTTGGGCGGCACGGGGCGCGAGGGAGGGGTACGGCGACGCGATGCGCGCGGCGCGACAGAGGGGGACGCGGGGCGCGAGGCGCCGGACGGCGATGGCGACGGCCAGCAGCGGCGGCTCAGGGCGCGAGGGCGCGCGGCGATGGCGACTCGACGGCCTTGGGACCCTGGTCGAACTGCTGGCGGTAGATGAATAGTGCAGTTTTTCTATTTTGCTGATTTTGAGTGATTTTCAATTTAAAATTCATCCAAAATTTCATAATTTCACCTAGATGAATATTGTTCACTATTTTTATAGTTCCTAAAGATTTCACTCCACATTTCCATGTTTTCATAATTTATTTTTATATACATTATATATACATATTTATATATATATACTTATACATATTTAAGCCTAGAATTTATGTTTATGCCCCAATATATATATATATATATATATATATATATATATATATATTTATATATATGTGAGATATTCATCGAATTTATATCACCATGACATAAAGAATGGCTCAACGTTTTATGTCACCAAACTTTATATTTATACCTAATATACTTATGTTTGTTTATATATATATATATATATACCTCGGTGTAGATAATTATATATTTGCATATAAAATTTCCTAGTTAAATCTATATTTTCCCAAGTAAATTGATGACATTTATATAGAATGTTTCCGTTACTACAATTTTGCCCAAAACATATTTTAGTTTACTTTATATCTTTAATTGTTTATTTAGCCGATTTTCTTTTTTAGGGTTTAGGGAGAAATTTTAAATAGGAAAAAGGGGAGAGTTTAATCTGTAAATTTTCTAGGCAACCAAATTTAATATTGTCCAATTTTTTAAATATTTTTCCTATGTTTATTTAAAATTTCCTATATTTAGGGATTTTGATATCTCTAAAACTTATTAAAATATTATAAGATGACCTTTGTTAATGGAATAGCACATTGGTGGACTTATGGAAATGTATTTTACACGAACAGTTTTAATCTATATCATTTTATGTTATACCTAGGGCTTAGTTCGTTTGAATGATTATCATTTCATGTGTACCTACATTTCATGAGGTATTCCAAAGGGCTTATCATTTCATGTGACACAGTCCAGATATCCGTCATTGCATGTAGTGTGTTTACGTCTAGGTACTCAGAGTTTAATCTTGACATTCCCATGAGAATGAGCTATCGACATGGTTCAATAATCTAGTACTGGATCTGTAATTTATATTACATGAACTTAATAATTAACCTGTTCTATATTTGGCTTGCTATCGCATGCGCAAATAAATAATAATGTATTCTTGTAAATTGTTCTTATTTAGATGTGCATCTTTAATTTGATTTTCCATTGTGACAATTTACATTTTGGCAAACAATAGCAACCATAACATCCAGCATGATGCAAAAAGTTTTAAAAAGTTCAAAATTTTAGTGATTTTTATTGTTACGGATTTTCAGGATGTTACAATCTGTTTGTACACATGGTTGTGGCATCGGCTTGGTAATTATATCGCCTAGGGGGCAAGTTTTGAGTTTGCTTTTACCATTAAACCCTATTATACCAATAATCAAGCTGAATATGAGGCAGTTCTTAAAGGTTTGGAGTTGTTGAAGGAAGTCGAGGCCGATGCTATCGAGATCATTTGAGATTCATTGTTGGTAATCAATTAGCTATTAGGGGAGTATGAGTGCAAAAATAAAATCTTAAGAGTATAATGAGAAATGCCAAGAGTTGATGAAGAACTTCAAGGCTATTATTATGAAGCATATTCTTTGAAAGCAGAATGATGAGGCCAATGATTTAGCTCAAGGTGCATTGGGCTATAAGCCGATGTTGAAAGATGTTGATGTTGAGATTGCAGAAGTTGATGCCGATGATTGGAGGTATGATATTATTAGTTATTTAATGAATCCTTCTCAATCGGCGTCGAGAAAATTGCAATATAAAGCTTTAAAGTATGTGTTGCTTGATGAGGACTTGTATTATTGGACGATTGATAGAGTTTTGCTTAAGTGCTTGAGTCTGGAGGAGGCTAAAATTGTCATGTGTGAAGTTCATGAAGGGATTTGTGAAACACATCAATCGGCTCACAAAATGAGGTGGTTACTTAGAAGAGTTGGATATTTTTGGCCGACAATGCTGGAGGATTGCTTTAAATTTTGTAAGGGTTGTCAAGATCGTCAGAAATTTGGAGCAGTTCAAAGGGCACCAGCATCGGCTATGAACCCAATCATTAAGCCTTGGCTGTTCAGAGGTTGGGGAATTGATATGATCGGCCAAATTAATTCACCATCAAGCAAGGGCATAGATATATTTTGGTAGCAACAGATTATTTTACAAAGTGGGTTGAAGCAAGTCTTTGACCTCGAGCCGATCTGCAAGTCTTTGCCTTGCTCTTTGGACTTTGATTTAATGAGATTCAAGGAAGGCTGCTGGAGATATGGCGTCAATTACTTCAGCAGGCAGTTGGTCTTGGATTTCTTGAAGTCTATCTCTGATCGGCCCGCTGTTGGCAACAGGAAGGCATTGAGCTGATCAGCAATTGAACTCTTAAGCTTTCGGAGATCGGCGATTTAGTTTTGCTAGTGGTTTCTTCGTCGTCTTCGTCCAAGAATTGCCTGATGTCGAAGGAGAACATATCAGCCAAGTTCTATAAAGTAAAGTTGATGGATTAGAAGTGATCAGGATTAGGCCAATAATTATTATGAGTTAATAAGATTTACCTTTCTTGTTCTTATACATATGGTGGCTACTAGCGGCAGAGGGAGCTTGATCACTTGGAGCTGGCCGATGAGGGGAAGCCGATGGAGCTTTTGGCTAAAAAAAGAGACAAGTGTTAGTTTTTATATCGGCCGATGGTGAAAGATTGGGGGGTGTTGAAGGTTATCGATGCCACTGGAGAAGCTTGAGGGCTTGGAGATAAGGTGGGCATCAGGAAGTTCTTATCCTTGGCCATAGCCGATACCATATTGGGCTGCAGAAAGCAAGTGTTAGCAAAATATTGGAAAAGATTAAAACTAGAGATGAATTATATTTTACCTTCACGTTACGGATTGTCCTGCGTTAATGAGGTTGAGGTAAAGCTTGGGTGTCAGATTCGGCTGGTGATCTTGTGGGAGAGGTCACATCGGCTGGTTGTGGATCGGGAGCAGTTTGGTCTTCAGTATCATTTACATCGGTTGCAGCCTTATCAACTTCTTCCTCCATAATTGCTTCATCCAAAAAGGCTTCAACGTTAGAATCGAGTGGGGGAATGCTATCAGCAGGCTTTTTGGGGGGTGCAACTTTGGGTTTCTTTATCAATTTCATAGTTATTGTTTGCTTATGCTTCCCGCTAGCCTTAGTTATCGGCTCCCTGATTTGGCCCTCTAGTAAAGATGCCACAATAGGAACAACGAAGCCGATGATTGATGGAGAGAGGTCCCCGGATGGCATCAAAGCAGGAGCATATACAATCGGCTGCCCGCTCATACTTTGAGCTGGAGAAAGATCACTTGGGACCTGTAAAAATAAGGTTAGACAACTTTTGAAAGACAAAAGGTTGAAGCTTATTGGAAATAAGAAAAAAGTGATTTTACTTGAGGACTGAGGGATGGAATCATTGTAGTCAAGTAAAAGCTGGCCGATAGATGAAATAGGTGCTTTTTCCATTCACTCCACCACTTGTCAAAGAGTTGACTTCTCAGAAGATGAATGTTTACATGGTTCAAGGATCCAAGTACAGAGCCCTCAATGCTCAGAATTCTATCCATTTGTAGAGCTGTTGTTACAATGCCGCCTGTTTGAATTTTTCTTGCAAAGTACAAGCCGATAGGGAGTTGGTCCAGTCCAAGTTGTCTTGCAACCGATGTTGGATGATAGAATTCATAGGATGCTTGTACATTGCGGCCTTGAGATACTCCTATTGGAAGAATGCATGGAGAGAGAGTCGATACAAAATTTTCCCTTGAGCTGGGATCGACTACATCATTCAAGTCATTCAACCTCAGATCGGCTGGAAGCTCATAGTCTGTGAAGCTGACATAAGGAAACCAAACCCTTGCAGCCTTGGAGAAGCCATTGTAAAATTGATCAAAACACTCTTGAAAGGCTTCAGCCGATGGTCCTAATCCTGGATAGGTTGATGCTGCCTCACCAAAGGACATGCATCGACGTGTGCTAGATTCTTCATCATCTGAGTGATCTGATAGGAAGCATGCTGAGTACAAGGGACTTCTTTTCGGCTACATTGAGTGTGTACAAGTTTAGCCAAAGCTGCAGAAACCACCAAGGACCTCCATAGCCGACAGGGGTTCTAGAGAGGAGTTTGGCTGTTGATTTAGGGTTTGGTATACTGCTCCGAGTAAGAATTTGCCCAAGGGGATGGATTTCTTTGAAACCAATGCTTGAGCCAGGTGTTGCATGTTGGCATTAGGGCCACAAGTTGATCCACAAAAGATAAATCTTTCAAGCCAAAGGTTGAGGACAGCTATATGTTCCCTATCTATTACTGGGCCTGTGCCGATGTGCTTGGAGATATAACCTGACCAACCACCCATGTTTTTGGTTGATTGCTTGTGCTCACATTTAATTTTTAAAGAAAAAGTGTTAGCCGATGAGATGATATCTAGGCCAGTGAGCATCTTAATATCCAGCAAGGTAGGTGTCATCGGTCCTTGGCCAAACAAGAAGGCATTGAGATAATCGGACCAAAAATATGCAACCGATGACAGCATTGGTTCATCTTTCTTCATATTAGCTAGAGACAAAGCTAAGCATTAGGCTATGCCTATTTCTTCCCACATGGATTGCTTGGAGGCCGATATCCTCTTATACCTTGTTCTCCATCCATCTAAGTTAGATGGCTAAGATCTAAACACAGTCCGCCAATCGGTTTAATTGGGCTTGGTTTGCTTATAAGGGATTCTATCAGTTTCGGCGTTAATTAGGTAGCAGGGGTGTACATCGCCCATCAGCCCAAGGAAATAGTGAGTTAGTTCTTTTAAGACTAGGATTGCGATTTGGTCTTTTAGGTGCTACAATTGAAGAAAAAGAGAGGAAATCAAAGATTCGCCAAGAAAGGGGATCTAAGAGCATCATTCGACCAAGAACAAAGGTGATGGACGAAAGAAGACAATAAAGCTTAAGGATGTCAAGGAGCGTACCAAGGAGACATAGGTGACAGTGGCCATTTGAGCTTGAAGAAGGCGGTTGACGGAGCATGAGCTCCTCAATGGGGGGCAGAGAAGACCCCCTTTGTGAGTTCGGCCGGGGACGTAGGGTGAGATTCGTGCTCCAATCAGAGAGAGAGAGAGACACGTTTATAGGTTCGGGACGCTTGAAAGCGTAACACCCTACTCCTGTGCGTGGCGGATATGCGACTGGAATGTCTCGGAATACAAGTGCTTGCGCTCTCTTCTTCCCCCACCCTCTCTCTTCAGGCCTGGGCCTCCTTTTATATCTCAAGGGGCTACCATATGGGTCAAAAGGCTACCTAAGAGAGAAGGAAAACATTCTTTTACATTTAATGGCTGTCTTGTTGCTTGAATCGGAAGCCATACACACAGTTGTCGCAGCACGGCCCTTGTCTGATCAGCCTGCTGACACAGGGGACGCCCGCGTCAACCCCCATTAAATGGGGAAAGACTTCTGTGTTCCGTTCGCATCGGGAAACGGAAACCATCTGACCGGAGTTGGCATACCAACTCCGGTTGAGGGATGAGAGGCAAAAAAGCTCTCATCATTCTGATGGGACGGGGCAGGGTGTGTTGCGCGCTGCCTGACGTGCGGATAGTGCGCAGCCCCTCTGCTGCCGTCCCACCAGTGATTTGACCAGTCGTTGACCGGTCAGTCGCCGTGACCGGTCACAGACCGGTTACGCACGCCACACGCCGCATTAAATGCGGCGTGGTGCGCTCGCCTGAGCCGCCATTAATGCAGTTAGGTGGGCACTAGCGACGCCCACCTAACCCCGCACACGCGGCGCAAGCGCCGAGGGGGTCGGGGTGGCCCAACCCTCAGGGAGGGGGTCGGGGCGGCCTGACCCTCAGGGAGACTTGGAGAGGGCAGCCACCGCCTCACCCTCGGGCCCGACCTCTCCTCGGGGGAGCGCCACGTGGGTGCAGGGGGCCGTCCATATCTTTATCCTTGATACCTCCGAGCCCGTATAACCAAAAGTAGCCCCCGGTGTTACGCCAGGTCGGGCCTCCTCAAGGGGTGACCAGGTTTGACGCCATCCCTTCGGTCTGCTGACATGTGGGCCTAGCTCCCCATGGTGAGAACCCCAACAGTCGTGATCCCGCGTGCAATAAAAAGCCGCCTCACGGTAATAATGGGTAGTCATCTTGTAACCACCACATTATCTGGGGCGGCGCACGGATCGGGACACACCGGTCCATTTTGCCAGGGAATATGATGATGGCATTTTTTACAGTAACCGTGCGCAATTAACACGGACACGATCTGCCCTGGCTCAACCGCAACGGCTGCACGACTGGCGCGCGCGCCGTAAGCGGGCGAGTGGGGCGAGTAGGGAAGTGGGCGCGATAACCGAGGGGGCGAGTTAGTGGGCGCGGGAAATAAGGAGCCGGGTGCAGCGGAGGCTAGGATATAAAGGGCGTCGAGGAAGGGATTCGTTTCCTTCCTCTTGCCACTTTCACCCAACTCTGCCAACCGTGCACTTTTCCTCGCTCCCTTCTCACCGCTCCCGCTCCTCGCCAGCGACATGACGCGGAGCTCCGTGCCGCTGGACGGCAGCGTGCTGCCGCCCTTCCGCATCACCAGCGAGAGGCAGGCCGGGCTGCCACGCAAGTTCATGCCGATGTCGACCGACCAGGAGGTGGTCATGCTGGGTGAGGGGCGCCCAGCGCCGTGCTACCTGGACCGGTCGATCTTCTTCCTTTCCTTTGCTATGGCGGGATTGATCCCGCCGTTTTCCACATTCTTCATGGACGTTCTAGAGTTCTATGGGATCCAGATGGCGCATCTCACCCCCAATGCCGTGATGAAGCAAGCCATCTTTGCACACCTGTGCGAGATGTTCGTCGGGGTGCGCCCGTCCCTTCGGCTGTTCCGGTGGTTCTTCACCATGCAGCCGGTGTTGTCGCCGACGGAGGTCGGGGGCAGCTACTTCCAGCCACGCGGGCAGGTGGCAAATCACTACATCATCTGCGTCGATGTGACCCAAAGGCCACGTGTGCCCCGGTGTCACACCGATGATCGGCAGGGACGGCCGGAGCTTCATCCCGGGGGCCTTGATGATGTCGAAGACCGTAGGGGAAAGGATGTTGAGGGCGGCGCCGCCGTCTATCAGGACGCGCCTCAACCTAACGTTGCAGATGGTGAGGGAGACCACCATCGCGAGCTGCCCTCCTCGGGCAACGCATGGCGGGTGGTCAGTTTGATCGAAGGTGATCGTGACCTCCGACCACCACGCCCGCTGCGTCGCCTCGTGGGTGGGGACAGCGGCCAGAAGCTTTCGCTTCATGGCCTTGAAGCTACGATGGCAAGCATGAGTGCATGCTCCTCTGTCAACGGTGGCGACGGTTTCCTCGGGCTCTTGGAAGCCTAAGTCCTCATCGTCAGTGTCCTCGGCGGGGGCCTTTTGCTTGGCCTCACTTCGCCGGTTGCCGGCAGGGGCCGTCGGGGCCTTGCACTCACGGCATCCCTGCCCCTTCTCTACCTCCCACTTCCTCACGCGCTCGGCCAAGTTCTTGACCACGCGGCAGTCAGTGAGGTCGTGGAGGGAGGTGTTGTGCATGGTGCACCATTTGCCAGTCAGGCGCTCCCCACGAGGAACGCCGATGTCCTTCTTTTTGTCGCTCGTGGGTCTCCCCTTGCACTGGGCCCGCGAAGCACCCTTGGCGGCGAGGATGTGGCCCTCGTCGTCGGAATAGGCCAACCTCTTTTTCCTTCTTCTCTCCCGTCGCCCGGAGCGGGCAGCGGACTCGGAGGCAGCTGCCGTCGCCGCTCCAGAGCAAGAGGAGTTCCAGGTCCAGGCCTCCTCCTTACGGGCCACACAGTCCGTGAGCTCAAAGAGCTGCGCGGTGGTCTGGGGCTCTTTGGAGGCAATTTTTTCAAGCATGCGGTTGTGCCGCACGCTCCCCCTGAATGCGTAGATGACCGCATGAGCAGGGATGCAAGGGATGGTATTGCGGACTTGGCAGAACCGCTAGATATACGATCGGAGGGACTCGTCATCCCTCCGCTATACCGCGTGCAAGTCCGCTTCTTCTCCTTGGCGTGGATATGTGCCCTGAAAGTTCGTGGTGAACTGTTGGCACAGATCCTCCCAGGAGTAGACCGAGGTGGGTGGCAGGTTCATTAGCCAACCCCGCGCTTGGCATTTTAGGGCCATGGGAAAGAAGTTCGCCATGACCCTATCGTTGCCCCCCGCAGCCTTTATCCCAGTCGTGTAGATTTGGAGGAACTCAGCGGGGTTGAAGCTGCCGTCATATTTCTCGGTGATGCTGGGCCGAAACCTCGAGGGCCATTGGACATTTCAAAGAATCGCCACAAAGGCTTGGCAGCCAGCCACATCGACTGGGGAAACGGGGGGCCTGCCTCTATGGCTGGAGGGGGGTAGCGCTCCAGAGGAGGAAGCATCTTCCCCCCACATGGGCGGCGTGATGCTCGTTGCGCCGGCGCTCAATATCAAGCCGGGCATCCAGCCCCCCATACATACTCTCGTGATGCCCGCGGCCGGTTGAGGGCGTCGATGAGGGGATTGAGGACGAACGGCGGGCGATGGCCACCACACGTCGAGCTCTCCATCTTGACGACGAAGAGGTGGCAGTCGCAGCGCTAGACGTCCCGGACATGGATGATCGCCCGCCGGTGCCTAGCCGCTGCTGCACCGCCATGACCAAATCGGCCACATCGTCCAGCCAGCGCTAGACTGGAGTCTCCAGGTCGGGGACGACGGGCGGGTGGCGCAGGAGTGCACCCACAGCATGGAGCGTGCCTTGAGGAGTGCCGTCGTCACCGTAGGTGATGCGGCGACGCACCCCACCACGGCGTCCCTCTCCGCCGCCAGCCGGCGGCGAAGTCGCGGATCCCTTCGCCTAGGGCTTCGGCGGGCGGGAGGTGATGGAGCGCGCGCTTGGCGATGAGGGTTTAGCTCCTCGCCATCATTGCAGGCACTCGGTATGAGGGTGTTGTTAACGACGAAATTTGGTAAATCATGCATTGGATTCAGAGTTAAAGCCGAAGCCGATTGGAGGAGATAAGCGATTACAGAAACAGAGTATGAATCGGCTGCAAGCCAAATCGGCTATGGTGTGCATCAGCTGAAACAGAATCGGACAAGGATAGCCGATGTAGCCGATTCCGATAAGGAGATGGCAGGATCATTGTCGGGTTCGGTTGATGTGCTTCATGAGGATTGCCACGTGCGGATTGAGTCCGAAGAAGGCAATTGTATCTATTAATTAGAATATTTGTTAGTTTCCTTTTATCTTTAGGAAAGTTTCTTTCTTGTCCTACAAGGACTAGTATCTCCCCATGGGTATAAATATGTACACCCGGGGTTATTGTAATCTATCAACTCTCGATCAATACAATTCGGCGCATCGCCACCTTTTACTCTGTTACGGTTTCTTTATCAACCGGCGGAATTTGGCACCTGACGCGGGGCTGCATCGGCTGTCGATCTCCGGCGAAGGGGTAAGTCCAATGTTCCGTCGGTTCAGGCAATTGTATCATCTACGTCGGCGTCGTTCAAGGCTGCATCAGTACATTCGACCTCTTGGATTGCTCTGGTTTGGATAATATATTTGCCTGGCTATTTATCATATGTCTTCTGTTAATCTAGTATTAGCATCTCGATTTAGCTTTATCGGCTGCTTCTCGTTTTAGGGTTTCTGCCGGTATCGACTAAATCGTCTTGCTAGATTAGATTAGCTTAGGCATCTACCACCCTGAAAATCAGTCAAGGGCTTGATCATCTAGATACCGTGTTTCTTTACATACTTAGTGCTGCATCAGTTGAGTTTGACCTACTAAGTCGTGCTTAGAACCATGAATCTCTAGCCTGCTTTTTGATTGCCGATAAGGGTTTCATCGGGGTTTCAGCCGATGAGTTATCTGGACGTTGCATCGGCTTATAAGGATTGCATATAAGTTGAATTTAGCCGATGACAACAAAGGTTTCACTGTTTAATCTAATCTTGTGGATTTTATGGCATTGGATCTATGTTAGATTCACTTCATCGGCTATGCTATGAATATATATAATCTCTCTCTTGAGGTGTTTTTAGACATAAGTGATTTATACTGTCTCGGCGCCCTGTCCGATCTATCCCAATCACTTGGTTTAAATATATTTTGAGATTTAGATTATGTATCATTGATATCTACAGCCGATCGAGTATGTCTAACTTTCGTTTCACTTTATCAAGTCATTGCCGATCTAATGCATATTATCATCAGCCGATTGTCTCTTTGTCAAGTGTCAGAATCTACATTGAACACATAGCCGATAGCTCAAAACCCTATCGCTATCGGCTGTTATCAGGATCGGCTGGAATTACTACATCGGCTATGTTGGCCGATCGGTTCTTTGATCTGTCGTTTGTATATCTTGTCAGTTGCAGGATCAAACTGACTGGCACGCCCGCATCTCACCAAGATTTGGACCTGCACTGGAGCTAAGCAGATCTCCCAGGCCAGTGTGTGTTTTTTGCATCAACACGCTTTTGGCACGCCCGGTGGGACCGTGTTTTTGACAACAGATTTTTACGCGGCTCGTGGAACTCACAATCGCAACAATATGTCTGATCAAGAAGTCAAGGCCAAGGAAGAACAATCTCTCAAGCTGATAAAGGAAGAAGAAGAGCCGATGGATGATGAGATGCTTCAAAAGATAGTTGATGAAATCGTTCGTCGCGCTGTGTTTGATCGATCTGGAGTTTTGGTGAGTACATTACATGGTTTGATCGAGAAGATAGTTCCCAGAGTGATTGCCTTAACAAATCAGATTGGGGGGCAAATCGACGAACGATTTCAGCATCATCGGCAACAGCGACATTGGCTTGGGGGGCAAATAGATCAGCATCAGCCTGGAGAGCCACATCAACAATATCGGCCAGAAGAAGCTCAAAGATATCAGTCTAAAGAAGATTGGGCCGATATGATTGCAAAAGTAATAGAGGAACAGTTTGGAATTAAACCTAAGGATCAGACTTCTATGTATCGGCTGCCATATCCTGAGTGGTTTGATAGGGTGTCATTGCCACATCGATACAAGGTTCCAGATTTCTCCAAGTTTTCAGGGCAAGATGATATATCTACAATGGAACACATCAGCCGATTCTTAATGCAATGTGGGGAAGCATCGGCTGAGGAAGCTCTAAGAGTTAGATTTTTTCCTCTGTCTTTGACTGGATCGGCCTTCACATGGTTTTCATCACTACCATCAAATTCCATTAGAAGGTGGGCCGATCTTGAAAAGCAGTTTCATGACTATTTCTTTGCTGGCGTCAGTGAGATGAAACTTTCAAATTTGATATCAATGCAGCAGCAAGAAGGAGAATTGGCTATGGAATATATACAAAGATTTCGTGATGTCCGCAGCCGATGTTATAGTTTGAATCTAAGCGATGAGCAGCTAGCAGATCTTGCATTCCAAGGGTTGTCAACATCTATCAAGGATAAATTCTTTTGCCACAAGTTTGACAGTCTAGCTCATCTAATGCAGACAGTATCGGCTCATGAAGGCCGATTGCAAGAAGCAAAAGAGGATCAATTTTGGAGTCACAGGAGATAATTTTGAAGCATGAGTTCCCATACTCCAAAACTGGGGGGCATGTGTTAACGACGAAATTTGGTAAATCATGCATTGGATTCAGAGTTAAAGCCAAAGCCGATTGGAGGAGATAAGCGATTACAGAAACAGAGTGTGAATCGGCTGCAAGCCAAATCGGCTACGGTGTGCATCAGCTGAAACAGAATCGGACAAGGATAGCCGATGTAGCCGATTCCGATAAGGAGATGGCAGGATCATTGTCGGGTTCGGTTGATGTGCTTCATGAGGATTGCCACGTGCGGATTGAGTCCGAAGAAGGCAATTGTATCTATTAATTAGAATATTTGTTAGTTTCCTTTTATCTTTAGGAAAGTGTGTTTAGTGTCACTTAAGGACTTTATGTTTTTCTTTTATCTTTAGGAAAGTTTCTTTCTTGTCCTACAAGGACTAGTATCTCCCCATGGGTATAAATATGTACACCCGGGGTTATTGTGATCTATCAACTCTCGATCAATATAATTCGGCGCATCGCCACCTTTTACTCTGTTACGGTTTATTTATCAACCGGCGGAATTTGGCACCTGACGCGGGGCTGCATCGACTGTCGATCTCCGGCGAAGGGGTAAGTCCAATGTTCCGTCGGTTCAGGCAATTGTATCATCTACGTCGGCGTCGTTCAAGGCTGCATCAGTACATTCGATCTCTTGGATTGCTCTGGTTTGGATGATATATTTGCCTGGCTATTTATCATATGTCTTCTGTTAATCTAGTATTAGCATCTCGATTTAGCTTTATCGGCTGCTTCTCGTTTTAGGGTTTCTGCTGGTATCGACTAAATCGTCTTGCTAGATTAGATTAGCTTAGGCATCTACCACCCTGAAAATCAGTCAAGGGCTTGATCATCTAGATACCGTGTTTCTTTACATACTTAGTGCTGCATCAGTTGAGTTTGACCTACTAAGTCGTGCTTAGAACCATGGATCTCTAGCCTGCTTTTTGATTGCCGATAAGGGTTTCATCGGGGTTTCAGCCGGTGAGTTATCTGGACGTTGCATCGGCTTATAAGGATTGCATATAAGTTGAATTTAGCCGATAACAACAAAGGTTTCACTGTTTAATCTAATCTTGTGGATTTTTTGGCATTGGATCTATGTTAGATTCACTTCATCGGCTATGCTATGAATATATATAATCTCTCTCTTGAGGTGTTTTTAGACATAAGTGATTTATACTGTCTCGGCACCCTGTCCGATCTATCCCAATCACTTGGTTTAAATATATTTTGAGATTTAGATTATGTATCATTGACATCTACAGCCGATCGAGTATGTCTAACTTTCGTTTCACTTTATCAAGTCATTGCCGATCTAATGCATATTATCATCAGCCGATTGTCTCTTTGTCAAGTGTCAGAATCTACATTGAACACATAGCCGATAGCTCAAAACCCTATCGCTATCGGCTGTTATCAGGATCGGCTGGAATTACTACATCGGCTATGTTGGCTGATCGGTTCTTTGATCTGTCGTTTGTATATCTTGTCAGTTGCAGGATCAAACTGACTGGCACGCCTGCATCTCACCAAGATTTGGACCTGCACTGGAGCTAAGCAGATCTCCCAGGCCAGTGTGTGTTTTTTGCATCAACAGGTGTACACCACCGCGTCTTCAGCCATAAGGCTTACCTGGCGAAACTTGGCGCACATGAAAGAGGGTGGAGTCAGAAAAACACACACGTGTCCTCTACCTGGCGCGCCAGCTGATGGAGCGTGAGCTCCTCAATGGGGGGTAGAGAAGACCCCCCTTTGTGAGTTCGGCCGGGGACGCAGGGTGGGATTTGTTCTCCAATCAGAGAGAGGGAGAGACAGACGTTTATACAGGTTCGGGCCGCTTGGAAGCGTAACACCCTACTCCTGTGCGTGGCGGATATGCGACTGGAATGTCTCGTTATACAAGTGCTTGCGCTCTCTTCTTCCCCCTCCCTCTCTCTTCAGGCCTGGGCCTCCTTTTATATCTCAAGGGGCTACCACATGGGCCAAAAGGCTACCTAAGAGAGAAGAAAAACATTCTTTTACATTTAATAGTTGTCTTGTTGCTTGACTCGGAAACCATACGCACAGTCGTCGCAGCATGGCCCTTGTCCGATCAGCCTGCTGACATAGGGGACGCCCGTATCAACCCTCATTAAATGGGCGAAGACTTCTGTGTTTCGTTCACATCGGGAAACGGAAACCATCTGACCGGAGTTGGCATACCAACTCCGGTTGAGGGATGAGAAGCAAAAAAGCTCTTATCATTATAATGGGACGGGACATGGTGTGTTGCGCGCCGCCTGATATGCGGATAGTGCGCAGCCTCTCTGCTGCCATCCCACTCGTGATCTAACCAGTCGTGGACCAATCAGTCACCGTGACCGGTCACAGACCGGTTACGCTGTCGAGCACCCGAAAATTATATTGTCCGGTGTCATTTGTGATCACCACATGATGTTGGGAGAGTGGGATCCATACACGCATTATAGCCACTCAAGCCTCAATGTGCCCCATGATCACAATTAATCACCATTCAATATAAATAACGTAGGGCCGAATATTGAGCAAAAGATACATTGCTGGGACTTAGCGGGCCAGTCAACTTCAGCCTGAGACGTGCCTGTCAAACCACACGAAGGCAGCAACCAGATGTGTTACACATCCCAGGAGACTTGACAATTTGCTAAGCTCTACAACATCTTGTTTGTTCAATATCCATACTCATGTCTGGATAGTTCTATAAGCTAAAACAAACCAAGACACTTTTCTCAAAGCAAATGATATTCATAAATGACTAGTAATACACAAATAACTTAGAATCTAAGTCTAAGATATCGTTAACGATCAAATTTGGTAAATCAAATATTGGATTCGAAGATAGAATCGAAGCGGATTTGGAGGAGGCTGGCGGTTATCAGAACAGAGCAAGAATCGGTTGGTGACCGAATCGGCTACGGTGTGCATCGGCTGGTGACCGAGTCGGCTTTCGTGTCCATCGGCTGAGACAGAATCAGACAAGGTTAGCCGATGTAGCCGATTCCGATGAGAAGATAGCATAATCATTTTCGGGTTCGGTGGATGAGCTTCATGAAGGTTCCCACGTGCGGATTGAGTCCGAAACAGGGGATTGTATCTATTAATTAGGATATAATGGTAGTTTCCTAATAGATATTGTCGGTTAGAGTTTGTATTAGGGTTTATCTTTAATACGAGTTGTAATAGAAATAAGAGTCGTGTCTGACAAGGACATATTGTATAGTTCTGGGTATAAATTAGACCCAGGTTCATGTAGGAAAGGGGATCAATCAATACAACAACTTTGGCGCATCGCCACCTTTACTCTTTTATTGTTTTCGACGAGTTCTTGCTTTCGAGTTGGGCTGCATCGATTTCGATCTCCGGCAAGAGGTAAAACTTGTTATGGCAGCTTGCGCTCTTGGGATTAGTGCTTCCATCTTCATGACACTCTAATCTTGTTTGTGTAAATCGTCGAGTTATCATATATATTGTATAATCTAGATTGATATCAGCATATAACCCAGATTGGCTGATAACTATTCTACAGAAAACCAGCCGATAGAGTTATATATTGCTATTGATTTAGATTATACAGTATATCTACCATCTCGAAAAGGTTTTCATCGACTTGATCATCTAGATGTTATGTTTCTTTGCATATTTAGTGCTGCATCAGTTAGGTTTGACCTACTAAATCATGTCTAGAACTGTAATCTCTAGCTTGTCTATGATTGCTAATAGAGATAGCATCGGGGTTTCAGCCGATCTTGCCTGGTTTAATTATCTTGTCATCTTGATATATTAAATCTACCATTTATACCGAGATATTAACGTAATAAAACATATTGAGCTTGCTGTCCAATCTAGTTAGATCATCTTAACATTAGTTTGACAGTTGTTCAATATGTTTTGCTCATGGTAATATCTCTGTATAAAGTGGTATCGGAGTACTAGCCGATACGTGTTAGATCTACTTAATCGGCTATGCTATGAGTATAGTTAATCCATGTGTTATAATATATTTAGGCATAAGTGATTTATACTGTCTCGGCGCCCTGTCCGATCTATCCCAATCACTTGGTTTAAATATATCTTAAGACTTAGATTATATTTTATTGATATCTACAGCCGATTGAGTAAATTTAGCTTTATCTTGCTTTATCTGTTTTAGCCGATTTAATGCACTTTGCATCGGCTTAATGCTCAATGATATGTCATCGGCAAGCCAGCCGATCGGCTATCATTGGTGGATTTAACCGCGTTTTCTTTCTTTGTTTCTTATTGGTTGCAGGATCAAACCAATTGGCACGCCTAGAACCCGAAAGAAGTATTTGGACCTGCACTAGAGTTAAGCAGATCTCCCAGGCCCGTGTGTGTTTTTTGCATCAACACACTTTTGGCACGCCCAGTGGGACTTAAAGAATCTTCATCATGGCAAACACCAAGACAACTGATGTTGACCCAGAGAATATTATCCCAATGACGGTGGACAAATTGACATCGGAGCAGAAGGCAGAACTGGAAGACATAATGAACAAGCTTCAAAACCAGTACTTACACTCGTTCGTCCAAACGAGATCTGGAACGGTGGTTCAGAGGTACAAGGTAGCTTTACCCAACAATGAAGAGCCAGAGCCAAGCTCTGGGAAGGACAAAGGGGTCAGGCAAGAGGAGTCTCCTGAAGAACCCAAGAATTTACAAGATCGGATTGACTACGCTGTGCATCATGCTTTGATCAATCAGTCGGGAGTATTTGTCAATACCCTAACAAACATGATCAAGTCTGTGGTTGATGGCACCATTGCTGAGCACCAAGCCAAGGGATCAATTTTCCTACCGGATGGGGTTTTTCCTCAGTATAGGCCGCTCATGACTAGCCAACCAAAACCTGCTACAAATATAGCCCCAGGACAGCCGATCGCTTCAACATCGGCTACAGTTCAACAGGAGATGCCAGCGCCAGTGCAGAAGCAAGTGGAGTTTAATCCTCATGTACTGGTCCGACAACAACCGCAGCATATAGGGCAAAACATACCTCAAGTATCGGCTGAGCAAGTTGCAGCTATGTTCAATCCCAATCAGCCAATTGTCCAGCCAATTCTGCATACACCGGCAATGCAGCAAGTACCAGGTCTACAACAACAGAATGCTACTGCCCAATTCGTTCCTGATCAACAAGATTTTAGTGTTCCACGAATGCCTCAGACCCACGCAGGTGACAATTTCAATTATCAATATCAACCCCACTCACCACAGGTGCAACATCGACAGAGGACGTCTCCCTCACCATATCATCAGCCGCAGTTTTATCAAGACGAGCCGATACAGCCACAGCATCAAGATGGAGCTCGGCAGAAACTTTGGTCCGATATGATAGCCGACGTGATGAGGGAACAATTTGGATTGAAGCCAAAGGATGGTGACAATTTGTATCGGCATCCATATCCAGAGTATTTTGAAAGAGTACCATTACCAAGCCGATACAAGGTCCCAGATTTCTCAAAATTCTCAGGGCAGGATAATGTGTCAACTTATGAGCATGTTAGCCGATTTTTAGCTCAGTGTGGTGAAGCATCGGCTACTGACGCTTTGAGAGTCAGGTTATTCCCTTTGTCTTTGTCCGGATCGGCTTTCACGTGGTTCTCATCTTTACCATATAATTCTGTTCACAGTTGGGCCAATCTGGAAAAACAGTTTCACAGATATTTCTATAGTGGGGTTCATGAGATGAAATTGTCTGATTTAACAACCATTAGGCAAAAACGTGAAGAGTCTGTCCAGGATTATATTCAAAGGTTTAGGGATATCAGAAACAGATGTTACAGCTTGGCTTTGACAGATTCTCAATTAGCCGATTTGGCCTTTCACGGTTTATTAACGCCAATTAAAGAGAGGTTTTCGGCTCAAGAATTTGAAAGTTTGGCTCATTTGGCTCAGAAGATAACGGCGCATGAGCAAAGATTTCAAGAGGCCAATAGAACGTTCAAAAAGGTGAATTTCATTAATTCATATATTTCTGATTCTGAGGAAGAATATGATCCTGAAGTAGCAGCAGCCGAATGGGCAAGGAACAAGAAGGTGATTCCATGTCAATGGGTTAAGAGCTCTGGAAAGGAGGAGAAATATGATTTTGATGTTAATAAGGCTGATAAAATTTTTGATCTTATGCTTCGGGAGAAACAAATTCAGTTGCCTACTGGACATGTAATTCCATCGGCTGAGGAATTAGGAAGGAGGAAATACTGTAAGTGGCATAATACAGGGTCTCATAATACTAATGAAAACAAAGTGTTTCGGCAACAGATCCAAGTGGCCATTGAACAAGGTAGGATTAAATTTGATGATTCCAAGAGGCCGATGAAAATTGATGGTAATCCTTTTCCTGTCAATATGGTTCATACAAGTGGAAGGACAGCTGACAGGAAGGACAATCGGCTCAATAGATTTGATTCTACGAGTATGATCAATAGATATCAAAAGAGATATGATTGGCAGGAAAGGCAATATTATGAGGATGATGATAGTTTTGATTTGCATTGGAACTGTGAATTTTTCATATTTTGCTGGAATAAAGGGATGAGACTACCATCGATAGAAGACTGCCCAGGTTGTGCTAATGTCAGTGAAAACTATGAGGGGAGTTCTAGCCGATTTCATCCTAAAAAAGATCGGCTGATGCAAAGAAAGTTGCCTGTTCATCAGAGATTGGGCCCAATTCATCAAGATTATTTCCAGGAGGAGGAGGATGCTGAAAATATTTCAAAGGCTCAATGGTGTGCTTCTGGGATTTTTTCTAAGAGTCAGAAGAGAAGGGTTCAAAGGATGAGGAGCAGGGAACAATTTCATGAAGTTGAACAAGAAATCAGTCATCGGCTGAAGAGAACAAGGACAAAACAAGAGTGGCGTGTTAAGAATAAAATAGTATCAGCCGATGAAAATGAAACCGATGAAATGAGAAGGGTGATTAAAGGAAAGGCTATTGCTTCTTCATCGGTCAACATGGTATTTGTGTTACCCGCAAAGTTTGAGGCTAACCAAGACGATGCAGATATCATGGAAGAATCTTGTGCTAGATTAGTATTGTCGCCAGAACAAGCTGTTTTTGAAAAACCAGAGGGAACAGAGAATCGGCACCTCAAGCCATTGTATGTCAAGGGGTTTGTTAATGGTAAGCCGATATCTAAAATGTTAGTTGATGGTGGGGCTGCAGTAAATCTGATGCCATATGCAATATTTAAGAAATTGGGAAGGAGTTCAGATGACCTCATTAAGACTAATATGGTTCTTAAAGATTTTGGTGGCAATCCTTCAGAGGCTAAAGGAGTTCTTAATGTGGAATTGACAATCGGTAGCAAGACTGTTCCTACTACATTTTTTGTCATTGATGGGAAAGGTTCATATAGCTTATTGCTTGGAAGGGATTGGATTCATGCTAATTGTTATATTCCTTCAACTATGCATCAGAGCTTAATCCAATGGCAAGGTGACAAGATAGAGGTTGTTCCAGCCGACAGGTCAGTACATGTTGCTAATGCCGATTTATCTGTTTGGGAGATGGATGGAATTGATTGTTTATCAGGGAAAATCTGGCAAGGAGATTATCTAAAAGTGTCTGATTGTGATATACAGCCGATTGGAGATGGAGAACCCCAGTTGTTACTTTGAGGGTGTTGTGGAGGGTCCCGATTTCTATACTGAAGATGCTGTAGATGATCTCGATGGTAAGCTAGGTCAGGGTTTTATGTCGGCCGACGAATTGGAAGAAGTTGATATTGGGTCAGGAGATAGGTCTAGGCCGACATTCATCAGTAAAAATTTATCAGCTGAATTCAAGACTAAGTTAATAGAGCTTTTAAAAGAATACAGCGATTGCTTTGCTTGGGAGTATTCTGAGATGCCAGGACTTAGCCGATCGATTGTCGAACATCGGCTTCCTATCAAGCCAGGATATCGGCCATATAAACAGCCGCCTAGGAGATGCAAAGCCGATATGTATGATGCGATTAAAGCTGAAATTACTTGTTTATATGATGCTGGTTTTATTCGTCCATGCCGATATGCTGAGTGGGTTTCTAATATAGTTCCAGTGATTAAGAAAATGGCAAGCTTAGGGTATGCATTGATTTCAGAGATTTAAATAAGGCAACCCCTAAGGATGAATACCCAATGCCGATTGCCGATCAATTGGTAGATGCTGCTTCAGGACATAAAATTATAAGTTTTCTGGATGGTAATGCTGGATAAAATCAGATTTTAATGGCAGAAGAAGACATTCACAAGACTGCTTTTAGATGTCCTGGTGCAATCGGCTTGTATGAGTGGGTTGTAATGACTTTTGGATTAAAAAGTGCTGGAGCTACATATCAGAGAGCAATGAATTATATCTTTTATGATCTGATCGGTTTATTGGTTGAAATTTATATTGATGATGTGGTGGTGAAATCTAAAGAGATTATTGATCATATAGCCGATTTGAGAAAAGTGTTTGAAAGAACAAGGAAATATGGCTTAAAGATGAATCCTGCTAAGTGTGCTTTTGGTGTATCGGCTGGACAATTTTTGGGTTTTCTTGTACCTGAAAGGGGTATTGAAGTGCCGCCAAGGAGTATTAATGCAATACGGAAGATTCAACCTCCAGAAGATAAGAAACAGTTGCAATCTTTGATCGGCAAGATAAATTTTATCAGAAGGTTTATTTCTAATTTGTCTGGAAGGTTAGAACCTTTCACACCTTTGCTCAGACTTAAAGCCGATCAGGAATTTACATGGGGGGCAGAGCAGTAGAAGGCTTTGGATAATATTAAAAACTATTTGAGTTCTCCTTCAGTTTTAATTTCTCCACAGAAAGGGGTGCCTTTCAAATTATACTTGTCAGCCGATGAGAGGTCAATCGGCTCAATCTTAATCCAGGAGCTCGAAGGTAAAGAGAGGGTAATATTTTATTTGAGTAGGAGACTTTTGGATGTAGAGACCAGGTATTCTTCGGTGGAGAAATTGTGTTTATGCTTGTATTTTTCTTGTACAAAGTTGAAGCATTATTTGTTATCCAATGAATGTACTATAATCTGCAAAGCCGATGTGGTCAAGTATATGCTATCGGCTGCAGTGTTGAAGGGAAGGGTTGGAAAGTGGATTTATGCCTTAACAGAATTTGATCTTAAGTATGAGTCGCCTAAAGCTATTAAAGGGCAAGCTATAGCCGATTTTATTGTAGAACATCGTGATGATTCGATCGGCTCAGTGGATATTGTACCTTGGACACTATTTTTTGATGGATCGGTTTGCACTCATGGTTGTGGCATCGATTTGGTTATCATATCACCAAGAGGGGCGAGTTTTGAGTTTGCTTATACTATCAGGCCATATGCTACAAACAACCAAGCTGAATATGAGGCAGTTCTCAAAGGTTTGCAACTTTTGAAGGAGTTTGAAGCCGATGCTGTTGAAGTTATGGGTGATTCATTGTTAGTAATTAATCAATTGGCTGGAGAATATGACTGCAAGAATGATGTATTGGTAACTTATTATGAAAAGTGTCGGGAATTAATGGATGAGTTTCGGCTGGTAACATTGAGGTATGTTCCTCGAGAGCAGAATTTAGAGGCTAATGCTTTGGCTCAGGGGGCATCAGGATATAAGCCGATGATGACAAATATTGAGATAGGGATTGCTACAATTGCAGCCGATGATTGGAGGTATGATGTGTTTTGCTATTTAACGAATCCTTCTCAATCGGCTTCAAGGAAATTGAGGTATAAGGCTCTACGATATGTCTTGTTGGATGATGAATTGTATTATCGGACGATTGATGGGGTATTGCTCAAATGTTTAAGTACTGATCAAGCCAAGGTTGTGATGGGTGAAGTTCATGAGGGCATTTGTGGTACTCATCAATCGGCTCATAAAATGAAGTGGTTGCTTCGAAGAGTTGGGTATTTTTGGCCAACAATGTTGGAAGATTGTTTTAGATATTACAAGGGATGTCGAGATTGCCAGCAATTTGGATCAGTTCAGAGGGCACCAGCATCGGCTATGAATGCCATAATCAAGCCGTGGCCGTTCAGAGGCTGGGGAATTGATATGATCGGCCAGATTAATCCACCATCGAGTAAAGGACATAAGTATATATTGGTGGCAACCGATTATTTTACAAAGTGGGTAGAAGCAGTTCCATTAAAGAAAGTTGATTCTGGAGATGCAATTCAGTTTGTTAAAGAGCATATTATATACCGATTTGGTCTTCCACAAACAATTACAACTGATCAAGGATCTATCTTTGTGTCCGATGAGTTTGTTCAATTTATGGGGAGTATGGGGATTAAATTTTTGAATTCTTCACCATATTATGCACAAGCTAATGGACAGGCAGAAGCATCTAACAAAAGCTTGATTAAGTTGATTAAGAGAAAGATTGCCGATTTTCCACGACAGTGGCATAGCCGATTGGCTGAGGCATTATGGTCTTATCGGATGGCTTGTCATGGATCAATTCAAGTTCCTCCATATAAGTTAGTCTATGGGCATGAAGCAGTTTTGCCATGGGAGCATGTCATCGGCTCAAGGAGGATTAATTTACAAGATGAGTTGACAGCCGATAACTATCATAATCTTATGGTAGATGAATCAGAAGACTTGGTTCAATCCAGGATGTATGCTTTACAAAAGATAACAAAAGATAAGGAGCGTGTTGCGCGACATTATAATAAGAAAGTTGTATCGAAATCCTTTGAGGAGGGGGAATTGGTTTGGAAATTGATTTTGCCGATTGGGACTCGTGACAATAAATTCGGCAAGTGGTCACCGAATTGGGAAGGACCTTTTCGGATTTACAAATCTGTCTCTAAGGGAGCTTATATGCTACAAGGACTTGATGGAGAAATATTCGGAAGAGCTCTTAATGGAAAGTATTTGAAAAAGTATTATCCAAGTGTTTGGATTAATTCGTGATTCGGCTGTATCTTGCCGATGCGTGATAGCCGATGTGTTGACATCGCCTTCAGATGGCCGATATATGTTATATCGCCCTTAGTTGTTTCTTGTCCTCCAATCGTTTGTTTCATAGCAATTTTTAATAGCCGATTGTAATTTTGTGATGTTTTTTTCTACATAACAAAATTAAGGGGGCATATACATAGATAAATGTCACATCATTGGAATTTCATTGAAGACAGAAAATTTCAAATTTCCAAAATTTCAAATTTCCAAAATTTCAAAGCAAGATTACAAGTTCACAAGTATGGAGTTATCGGCGGATTTATGTTACAAGTTTTTGGATAGCCAATATAGCTCTTTGCCTAATTTGCTCTATTTCTTCTATGGCCTGAGCATCGGCTGCATCACTGCCTGGGATGACTTTCATGGATTTGCTCAAATCGGCTAAATGTTTGATCGAAGACTTCAGTTTGGATTTCTGTTCTTCAATGGCTCTTGGCAAATTGGCAAGCTTCTGTTCTTCCAGAGACAACTCAGCGTTGCAAGCTTCTAACTCAGCCAGGAGTTCAATCTTCCTATTCTTTAGCCGATCTATATTGCTTTGAATTAAGCTTGGCCCAAAGATCATGCCATCAAGTTTGGTTTTTTCCTCATTGATAAATTGCCGATTGGCTTGGATGGTTGCTTCAAGATCTTTTCATTCACGCCTATCGGCTATCCTCTGTCTTGCTTTTTCCAGCTTGTGACGATATTGTTCAAGAAAAACTGCTGGAGAGATGACCTCGGCTGCGTCGTCTGGGATCTGGTCTTGAATTTCTTCAAATCTTGCTCTGATTGATCCACAGTTGGCGACTAAAGCATCTAGGGAGCCTTCAAGCCGATGAGCAATATCTTTGAGGACAGCTTTTAAATCATCGGCTAGAGGAGCAGTGGCTTTGCTGGATATTTCTTCTTCTTCGTCTATGAATTGTCTAATGTCAAAAGAGAACATATCGGCTAAGACCTAAAAGAAGCAAGATTGTTAGTCAATAATATTTTTAATGGCCGATTTATAGTTCAAACACAAATGCTTACAGGAATAGCAGGGATCGATTGGTCTTCAATATGATGGCTGTCTCTGGCCGATGGAGTATGTTCACTTGATTCATGATGGATAGGAGTTGGAGAGCGAATCGGCTGTAATATAAAATGAGTTAGTACATGATGGAATGAGATTTGAATGCAGTGTTGAGAGAAAAGTTACCGATGGAGGAGGTGCAGGTTTCTTCTTGGCAGCCAATTTCTTTTTCTAGCAAGGAAGAGTTAAAACTGAGATCAGAAAAGAAAGTTATGAAGAGGTGAAAAATTGCAAAGTACATACCTGAGGTTGATATGTCTTGTGGATCGGAGTTGGTGGAGTTTGCTGAGGAGCAGGGATGTTGATCGTTGGGGTTTCTTCTATTGTTTCGCTCAGTTCGGCAGCTGCTTCATCAATAGCTTTTTCTATATCTTCTTCATCTGGATCATTGGCTGTTATGTTTTTCTGCTTTTTGGCAGCCTTCTTCTTTGCAGCCGATGGAACTATAGCCGATGATTTGGTTCTTTCCCTCTTGCCAGTTTCAGAGGGAATCGGCTCACGTGTTTGTCCATGAAGTAGAGAAGATGTCTTGGGGGCATTGTAGCCGATGGTTGAAGGAGCCAATCCACCACCGTTGGGGAGAATTCCAGCAGCATAATTGATATTGGCTCCATTTCTGCTGATATGAGGAGGAGAAGATTCTGTGGTCTGCAAACAAAAGAAGAAAAAGAGTTAAAGTTATTTTCTAAGAGAATCGGTTGTTAATAACAATATTGAAGCAAGAAGTATGCTTACCTGTGGAACCATGTCTGGAATTACGTCAGTTAGATACATGGAAGCCGATTGGTGAAAAAGATGTTTCTTCCATTCAATCCACCATTGATCAAAAGTGGAGCTCCTTAGCATAGCTAACTCAATGTTTTCCAAACTTCCAAGGGGAGGTCCTTCTATGCTCAATAGCCTATCCATCATCAGAGCCGATGAGATTTCTCCTCTAGCTTGGATTTTTCCTAAGAAGAATAAGCCGATTGGCATCTGCCCCATTCCTAGTTGCCTGGCAGCACTCATAGGGTGGTAGAATTCATAAGATATCTGGATGTTCCTGCCTTGATGGATGCCGACAGGAAGGATACAAGGAGTGATGGCCGTTGTAAAGACTTCTCTGGATTTCTCAAATTTTTCAGAGTTTATTTCATCAAATCTGAAATCGGCTGGCAATTCAAAATCTGCAGAGTATTCATATGCAAACCAATTTCTAGAGTCCTTTGGGAATCCATCATAAAAGTTGCCAAACCAGTCGACGAAGAGTTCAGCCGTTAATTCTGATCCAGGATATGAAGATGCTGCTTCTCCAAACGACATAAATCTTCTGGTTGTGACTTCGTCTCCGTCGTCATCCTTGGTCGGTTCAACCAGAGGGAAATCGGCTTCAGGCAGTGTTGATCTCTTGGCAACTTTGATTGTATGCAGGTTAGGCCATAATTGCAATAACCACCAGGGTCCACCTGTGCCGATTACTGAGTTGGTGGCAAGCTTAGCCGATGCATTGTTCAAAATCTGGTATAGATAACCCAGGAGGTATTTGCCTAGTGGGAATTGCTTTTTGTTGACTAAGGCTTCGGCTATATGTTGCCAGTTGGTGGTTGGACCGCAGCTTGAACCACAAAATAGGAATTTTTCCAGCCACATCAGGAGAAAGGCTGTGTGCTCTTTAGGGGAAATAGGGCCAGATCCCATGTTTAGTGAAATGAATCCGCTCCAACCTCCAATGCTCCTGGTTTTGAAAGTGAACTGGTTTTTGCTATTCAAGCTAATAGGGTTAGCCGACGAGGTGATATCCAGCCCAGTTATCATGGTGATGTCTAGAAGAGTTGGAGTCATTGGTCCTTGATTGAAAAGGAAGGCATTCAAGGTATTGGACCAAAAATAGCTGGCAGCCGATAACATAGGTTCGTCCTTGGCTAAATCGACTATGGTTAAAGCTAAGCACTGAGCAATGCTGATTTCTTCCCAATGAGTTTGTTTGCTAGCCGACATCCTCTTATACCATTCAGACCAAGCTTTGACAGCCGATGGCCAAGATTTGAAAGTGTTATTCCAGTGGCTCAGGCTAGGGTTGGTTAATCTGAAGGGGATTCTATTTGTCTCGGCATTAATAAATTCAATGGGGTCTCTGTTGCCGATTGGACCCAAGAAGTACTGATTGCGGTGAATTAAACTTGGGACTATAATCTGATGGGAGAGGTGCTACACAGAAGGAAAGAAAGAAGGAATAAGTCACAAAGGGGAATTAATCTGTAATAGAAGATGGAACTCAGCCGATGGGGTTACCTCAGCCGATGGAATTCAGCGCTTGAAGGAGCGGCGGAGGTCGACATCGTCGGAGATGGAGTCGTTTGCTAACAAGGGGATCGCCTGTATGGTCGCCGGAGGATCCGATGGAGTTGAATGTGATTGCGGTTGAAACGGTGAAGACGGGAGTAATGGCGTGAAAACCTTCAAGCGGTGGCTTCTATTTAAAGGATACGTGGTAACGGTCGAAACGGAAACGAAACCCTAGATCGATTCGCAGAAGGTTCAAGCAAATCCGCAACATTCCAAATATCGCGGACTTGGGGGGCATGTGTTAACAACCAAATTTGGTAAATCAAATATTGGATTCGAAGATAGAATCGAAGCGGATTTGGAGGAGGCTGGCGGTTATCAGAACAGAGCAAGAATCGGTTGGTGACCGAATCGGCTACGGTGTGCATCGGTTGGTGACCGAGTCGGCTTTCGTGTCCATCGGCTGAGACAGAATCAGACAAGGTTAGCCGATGTAACCGATTCCGATGAGAAGATAGCAGAATTATTGTCGGGTTCGGTTGATGAGCTTCATGAAGGTTCCCACGTGCGGATTGAGTCCGAAACAGGGGATTGTATCTATTAATTAGGATATAATGGTAGTTTCCTAATAGATATTGTCGGTTAGAGTTTGTATTAGGGTTTATCTTTAATACGAGTTGTAATAGAGATAAGAGTCGTGTCTGACAAGGACATATTGTATAGTTCTAGGTATAAATTGGACCCAGGTTCATGTAGGAAAGGGGATCAATCAATACAACAACTTCGGCGCATCGCCACCTTTACTCTTTTATTGTTTCGACGAGTTCTTGCTTTCGAGTTGGGCTGCATCGATTTCGATCTCCGGCAAGAGGTAAAACTTGTTATGATAGCTTGCGCTCTCGGGATTAGTGCTTCCATCTTCATGACACTCTAATCTTGTTTGAGTAAATCGTCAAGTTATCATATATATTGTATAATCTAGATTGATATCAGCATATAACCCAGATTGGCTGATAACTATTCTACAGAAAACCAGCCGATAGAGTTATATATTGCTATTGATTTAGATTATACAGTATATCTACCATCTCGAAAAGGTTTTCATCGACTTGATCATCTAGATGTTATGTTTCTTTGCATATTTAGTGCTGCATCAGTTAGGTTTGACCTACTAAATCATGTCTAGAACTGTAATCTCTAGCTTGTCTATGATTGCTAATAGAGATAGCATCGGGGTTTCAGCCGATCTTGCCTGGTTTAATTATCTTGTCATCTTGATATATTAAATCTACCATTTATACCGAGATATTAACGTAATAAAACATATTGAGCTTGCTGTCCAATCTAGTTAGATCATCTTAACATTAGTTTGACAGTTGTTCAATATGTTTTGCTCATGGTAATATCTCTGTATAAAGTGGTATCGGAGTACTAGCCGATACGTGTTAGATCTACTTAATCGGCTATGCTATGAGTATAGTTAATCCATGTGTTATAATATATTTAGGCATAAGTGATTTATACTGTCTCGGCGCCCTGTCCGATCTATCCCAATCACTTGGTTTAAATATATCTTAAGACTTAGATTATATTTTATTGATATCTACAGCCGATTGAGTAAATTTAGCTTTATCTTGCTTTATCTGTTTTAGCCGATTTAATGCACTTTGCATCGGCTTAATGCTCAATGATATGTCATCGGCAAGCCAGCCGATCGGCTATCATTGGTGGATTTAACTGCGTTTTCTTTCTTTGTTTCTTATTGGTTGCAGGATCAAACCAATTGGCACGCCTAGAACCCGAAAGAAGTATTTGGACCTGCACTGGAGTTAAGCAGATCTCCCAGGCCAGTGTGTGTTTTTTGCATCAACAGATATTTATGGCCAAATGGCCTTATAATTAAAGGTTCTCACGGAAGCTTATTTACCCAAGACCCATAAGCAATCCGACTAGGGGTAGACCCTGATGAACCATCCTGAAAGAGAACAACGAAACCCGCAACACTCAACTATACCTGTAAAACAATGCAGACAAACAACCCACAAAAGATACAAGTGTCAGTACATTAACTATGTTAATGTACTGGCAAAGCAAGGCAATCCTACATACATGCAAGCTCTAATTATCAAAGAATAGCTATTTATAGATTCATTTGCATAAAGCTATGTTGTTTTCAATACTTCGCAAACGGTAAATTTTGTAAAGTATGTAGTAAAGCATGGTGATCCATATAAATAATTATAGAAATATAATCATCGTTTCTCCTCGTCATCATCATCATAAACCATAAACATCAACTTGCACCTTTCCTGGTAGCAAGTCATCATTATCATCAAAATTATCATCAAATTCCTATTCCTCAACCATTTTTATAATGTAATTTTAGGAAGGATAAAAATTACACTCAAGCTATTTCCCCAACTCGCTCTTGACCGTGAGCACGGCTAACCGGTTAGTTTTAACTCTGTAGAGTTCGCACAAGTCCACATGATGTGATAAAAGTCCAGAGGCTATACTCTAGTTGGTTCGGTGCTGGCCTAGCACCCCACACTCTACAATTTGAGTGCGTATTAGAGGTCACAACTTAGCCGTTACATCGCCTAGTGTCTAGCCTTGCATCAGCGACAGCAAGTGTGAATCCACTCTAGGAATGACCCAGAGCTGTTAGGTGGCTGGCCCACGCCTTAAACCTAACGCCGTGGCAGCGAACACATCCGTTCCCCCACGAGGTACTTAATCGTTGAATTGGATAGACTTAGATGCCCATGCTGTGAGGCGGACCATCCGTCCCCTCACAGAATGCACATAGCTAGTAATATTTGCTAGCATTATAATCAACACACACACATGGGTAGTTCCTATGAATCATCACTCAGACTAATTCATTCTACTCTGGCCTACCAATATGCAAGGCTAAACACTAAACAACTTAATAAGCTAAGGTCATCCCATACTAACACATGTGGCAGTACTGTATACTTAGTTGGTAACATAGAGTTCGGTCCTTAATCGACTCAGGCGAACGCTCCCCCTATCGGTGCACAACTACTACCATATGTACACCACTCGCCGCCCAAGTCTAGAAATATGTTTGACTCCATTTTATTTCACAAATAACCAGAGGCTTCGCCTCTGTCCAGAAGTCGTAAATTACCCATTTTCAAATATATAAGGTGATCACAATGTTTAAAACCATCTCACTAGGCATGGCTAAGCATATGACATTATAACTAGCAATCATAAGCCCAGTTGAACACATGGAGAGTACTCTTGTTAACAGCAGATTTTTGTAATCTACTCGGAGAGGAAAGAGAAAACCGATGCAGAGAAGAGGAAGCGCTCTTAGTCAAATCAGTTACTTTATCGGACCAAGCCAGAGTCGGACTTAACTCCGTATCGGACTCAGCATCGCATTGGATCAGCTAGAGCGCTGGCAGGGAGACTGTATCGGCCGATACGAGTTCAATACGGCATCGGCCGATAGAGTCAGGAAGTTGATAGAGTGGACATGGGCTCGGTTTGGGCTCGAGATAAGCTTCAAGGAGATTGCCAAATAGAGATAAGGCTCGGTTTTAGGCAATTGTATCTTGTAAAGTAAGTAGGTTTAGATCTAATCTTTGGTAAGAGTCCACCGTAAGGACTTGTTTGTTAGTTAGAGATATGATCGTGTCCTACATGGACAATGTTGTAATCTCGGGTATAAATAGCCCGGTAGTTAGTACATAGAATCTCTCTTCATCTCAATCAAAAAAAACAAATCAATCTACTTCGGCGCATCGCCAACCCTCGTAAGAGGTTTGCTTCCGGCGAGTTCTTGCTTCCCCAGAGCAGAGGTAAGAATTCGTACCCGATGATCTACATCGTCGGGGCTAGCGTGTCGCTTTAGGCATGTTAAGCCCTGATGATGTGATCGTCGTCTATCATGCTTTGGCTAATCTTGATATGGCTTTCTAATTCCATCTCGCCAGCGATTAACTCGTTTTAGGGTTTATTGCTGATGATGGTTGAATTAGCTTGCTTGTCTAGATTATCTAATGCATCTACCATCCCTAAAAGCAATCGACGGCTTGATTTTCTTTGTGTTAACCCTCGATCTACACTTTGAGTTGCCATTGACCTTAGTCGTATGTTGAGATTTAATTCAAAGCCTGTCTTTGATCATAATTAAGGATAGCACCGGGGTTTCAGTCGGTCTTACCTAATGCATGTAATTATTCACGTTTTTGCATGTATTTGTCACTTATACAAGTAGATCAATAGATATAAATATATTCATTGCAAGATGTTCTCAAGACTTCTCTGTAATTAATATATTTATATTGGTCGGTTGGCTTGTATAAGTTTGCACTGGAGTATTAGTTAGTGTATTTACCTTCATGCATCTTTCATCGGCCGCTTCTATTAAAATTGCCATAAACACATCAATATAGGCCGATGGGACTAAATCTGTTAATCTTATAGCCTCAAGTAAGCCGATATAGCTTTGCCCTATCGGCTAGGCTCTCACGATGTGACATTGGCCTATCGGCCGATCGACCATCGTTTACTAACATGGGTTACTTGTTTATTCTTGTTGATTGCAGATCAAATCAACTGGCACGCCCTACACGCATCTAGGCAAGCCATTGGACCTGCACTGGAGCTAAGCAGATCTCCCAGGCCGCCGTGGAAACGTGGAACCTGCTTTTGACACGTGAGCGGGTCGAAATTCTACGCCAACAACTCTAAACCATTCTAAGGTTACAAACATCAAGGATAACAAATCTCAAGGTGGATTATGCAACAAATAGGTCATAACTACCATTTCATCGTTTTCAAATAATTTTTCCAAACATAACTATCTAACGTGTGCAACTTTGCAATAGAAAATGTTTGCCCAATAAAAACATAGGATCAAAGTGTTCAAAGAAGGAGGGAACTTGCCTTAGTTAGAATCTCCCTCACGGTCAGCAACAGAACCCAAACTCCTCACCGAAAGTGATGTCGTTCACTATACAAAATAATGGTAACGATATAAACACCAAATCAAACAAAAATCTAAAATAAGATAGTATTTGAAATAAATTATGTTCCATCTACTCTTTCATATAATTTAATGCATTTTTGGATGAGGTATGAGTTTTGCCGATTAGGGTTTAGGATTAAATCAGATTCTTAATTATTTGACCAATTTAATTGAGGGTCTAGATGTAAAGGTAAAATCATGCCAAAATTTCAGTGATTCTAACCCATTGAGTAGAATCCACATGAATTTTTTCATGATTTTATCTTACACCAATTATTTTTAGAAATTCACTAAGCTTATCTTTACATATATGTTTCCTATTATAAAATATAATTAAATGATTGTAAAATTATATTTAGATGATTCTTGACCTGACATGATGTTGTTGAGCATGATTTATACTTTTAGTTACTTAACTTCCTATACTACATGTATATACACTCTTGTAAATATATATTTAGTATTTGCCGCAAATTTTCAATTTTTGCTCATCCTATTACGAAAAGCTAGTAAATTCCAAAAACAAGCAAAAGGACTCAAGTCACAACAATACATTATGCAAATACATGCACACACTATGTTTTATTTTCTTCCTTTGAGCTATCAAGTAAAAGGTTTTAAATTATTCATGAATTTGTATATTAAAGCTAGTATTATTAGACTCGCCTAGGTTTTTAGTTGAAAATTTTTTAATATTCCTATTTAGGAAAAATATTCTCGACATCTTTAGATGCAAAATTTCAAATTTAAATTTTGGGTATGTTACATCACACGCTGCATTAAATGCGGCGTGGTGCGCTCGCCTGAGTCGCCATTAATGTGGTTAGGTGGATGCTGGCAACGCCCACCTAACCCCACACACGTGGCGCAAGCGTAGAGGGGGTCGGGGAGGCCCGACCCTCGGGGAGACTTGGAGAGGGCAGCCGCCGCCTCACCCTCGGGCCCGACCCCTCCTCGGGGGAGAGACAGGGAGCTGCCCATACCTTTATCCTTGATACCCCGGGCCCGTATCACCGACAGCGGTCGTTGAGGAACAATGAGGGTCGTCGCCGGGAGCTTGCGTCGTCGGAGAGGTCGCCGAAGAAGACGAGGAAGGCTTGCGCGGTTCTGGGCGTCAGTTGGCGTGAGGAAAAGTAACGGCATGAAGTTTAGGACCGAAACCGTTGGTATTTATTGCATAAGGCTAATAACGGTCATAATACGGAAACCCTAGCTTTTTGTGGATCTGAGAGATAATTCCGTAGCATATCAATTTATACTCCGGAATTGGGGGGCATGTGTTAATAGCAAAATTTTGTAAGGATATACTAGCAATCAAGATTAGATCCGAGGCAGATTTGAAGGGATAAGGGAGTTTTCCAAAACAGACAACGCATCGGCTGGAGCCGTATCGGCCGATATGGAATCGGACTCGGGCAGCCGATACGGATAGCTAAGCTTCATGTTGGTTTCGGAGAAGGAATTAAAGGTATTGCCAATTAGGAATTGAGTCCAGATGAGGCAATTGTATCTATTAATTAGGAATAAGAGATAGTTTGCTTGTTATAATATTATGGTAAGAGTCCACCTAGGACTTGTTTGTTTAGGCAAGTTGTAGATAGTGTCCAGCAAAGACAAGGTTTGTACGTACGGGTATAAATATAAGCCCGAGGTCTATGTAAAAAACAACAACAATTCAATAAACACTTTCGGCGCATCGCCATAATTTTCCTTTACATTTTCGACGAGTTCGTGCTTCGGGTTCTTCAGCTAGAGGTATGGCTTGTTAAATTACCACATAACTTAGCTAATCTAAATCAATGGTTGATTTAGCCGTATCGGCCAGGCCTTTTCTAAGGTTCTGTCGGTATCGATTAAATCAGCTCATTAGCCTAGATTGGCATAAGATATCTACCACCCTTAAAAGCATTCAAGGGTTTGATTGTCTAGATATCATACATCTTTTTACACTTTGCGCTGCATCAACCTTAGTCCTAATTAGAATCATGATCCTAGCATATCTCTTGTTTGTAATAGGGGTAGCATCGAAATTTCAGCCGATCTTATCTGATATAGATACTTAGCCATGATTAAGTTACTTTAATCATGCTTTTTATGTTATATCTGCCCCTTATACAAGGATATCACTTTAGTTAAATATATCAAGCTTGCCTCGATATATTTACCTAGTTTGATATTCTTGTATAAGGCTATATCAGAGTATTAGCTGATATGGTATCAATTTTAACCTAACTATGGTGTCATCGACTAAGATCTAATCTTGGCCTATAGATTATGTGTTTACAGCCGATGGAACATATTTAGGGTTTGCTTTGTGTTATTCATCTTATACCTTACAGCCAATTCGGTCAGATCGCATCGGCTAGGTCTATACGATACGTCATCGGCTTATCGGCCGATCGGCTATCGTACATCTAACTCCTTTTATTTATATATCTTATTGGTTGCAGGATCAAACCAATTAGCATGCCCTGAACCCATTTTTCTAAGATTTGGACCTGCATTGGAGTAAAGCAAATCTCCCAGGCCGCCGCTGTGTTTTTGCATGAACAGTATCAAGAGTGATTAGACTGAAAAATAGTACCTCATGAATACTTATATTTATTGATAAATTTTAAACACTAAAAACTATTTGTATTTGTAGACGGATGAACTGCAAGATAACCAGCGAGCAATTAACAAGAACAGGACAGAAACCAACTGACAAGTACCAACTTCTCATCGGTTGTAACTAGCATCAAGTACCGACTCATGCTATGATCTTTTCATCATACAAAGAGTTTAAGACGCCTCCGAAGATTGAAGGCAACACATCCTAGCCACAGAAAGTTTCATACGCCTTCGAAGATTGAAGGCACCGCATCCCAGCAAGAGAAACGGAGTGTCAGCACAAGTTTTAACTGACCACAGATGCTCACGGCAAAAACGAAAAGCGATTTGCATTGTGGGTGGAATGCCTTCTGTACCGTTGCTCGTCTGGATCCAGCGTCCCAAAAAATCAGCTAATACTTTCGTCATCCCTGATGCAATTCTGATGTTGGCCTGCAGATTTTCTCCCGCGCCTGCGACATTTAATAGCTTGTCTTTTATAGATCTCTGCATGTCATCAAATGCAATCATGGTTGCCCTGCATACTTCAAGAAAACTCCTGTAAGCTGACAGGGCACGATATGCAGACTTCTCATGAGAAACTGCTACGTAGATAGCCACTCTATGTACACAAGCCTTATCAGCAGCCGCAGCAGCAGCGGTCGATCCAACCTTGTCCACTTGTTTAGATTGCAGATGATCTTTATATGCAGCCTTAATTGCGGCAGCAGCAACAGCAGCAAGCGATCTAACCTTGTCCGCTAGTTTGGATTCAAGACGATCGAAGGTACGTTCCAGCAGAGACAGTGATTGCCATCCAATGTCAAGGCTACCTTGTAACTTTAGGAGATAGTTCCTGGTCCAGAAGGATTTGGTAGGAGAGGCTGCACCCAATCTCTCCAATGATCTTGAAACGCTACCAAACACGGATGCCAAGCGCTGGACAATGGGAATTTGCCCCTCGATCGCCATGTAATTTCCAAGATGTAATTGCAATCCGGCGGCTTTGACACGAACAAGAGGCCGGGCAGACCTGAAAACAACTAGGGCGGCCAAAGGGATCGATTTTTTCTTTTTTCTGTTGCGACGAGATCGATTTGCTCTGGTCGGGAGTTATATATAATGTATGTGGAGCCTGCCGGCAGAAGTAGAATTGAATCCGACTACGATTCCGAGTCAGGTACGCTCATACGGAGATTTGGTCGGAACGACTACGGATCGGAACAGCAAATCAAGTCCTGTCCTCTATGGCATCTCTACTACTCACCGAGCATAACTTGGACTAATTACTCACAATATCATCATATACATACGCAACCGCAAATCAAACATAAGGAGGAGTGTCTTCCTCCCCTTTCTCTAACTGGGCTATTGTGAAATTTGGTCTAATAGCATGCATCTTGAGTTGCTAAAGAGGATGCCATGTGCCCATGACAAGGATTGTAATTTTTCCTGTACTGTCAAATAGATATTTTAATACTGTCATATGATGTCTTTCTTCAAAAATTGTCTTTGTTTTATCACTTCCATGGATTTTCCAAATAAATAATCTTATTTAATTGGAAGTGATCTACTATAAATCACTGTT